>CM070671.1:50453133-50586114 GCA_036346575.1 Dendrocalamus sinicus
TTTGTATCTGTTTCATCGTTTGATGTTGTTCTCTGAGGTCTTACTTCAATCTCAAAAAGACCTAAATTTTGACATGAATTTTTGTGATCTATGAATGGAATAGGTTTTTGAGACCTTGAGCAAGATGTGTACAAAGTTTCATGACTTTTAGATAATCGGATTAAAAATTATGTGGGTTTAAAGTTTCACAACAGTGCTGAAATCACTGTTTACTTGCTTGATTTTACTGTTTATAACGGTTAAACTACCTGAAGAAAGGTCAGACTGCTCCCTATATGGAGGTCAGACCTCTAAGGTATGGGTTTTCGCTGAGTTTGATTTATTGGTTGATTTGATTTGGGATTTTAACTGTGGATTCAATTTTTAGTAACTATATAGTTATTTAAGAAGAGTATCTAGGATACTTAGGGAAAAATTTTAGACGACACCATTCACCTCCCCTCTGTTAACCTTCGGTCCTACATGTTCTGACTGAAAATGAATAGTAATGGGCAAAGGTAGTGACTTCTAGAACCACGGCACGAGCGGTGTGAAAAATAAGGTAGAGATGCGTACGTGAGATGAAAGCAATAGGAGTAAAGTGTGTGATACGTCTATAACCATTTGTTTTATCTTCGGAGTGAGACAGGAGCAAAAGAGTGAGAAAGCACTTATTGGTGGAGTGAGAAAGATTTTGACCTTATTATATTTATGTAAAAAGCACTTATTGGTGGAGTCCCAGGTTCGTAGTGTACCCCGCCAGCAGCGTCATTTAATTCGGTCAGTTCTTTTTTTAGTTTATTGTTTTTCTCAAACAAATAAATAGGATAATTTCTTTGTCGTCTTTTTAAAGTAGCTTATTAGGATAATATTTTTGAAGCGGTTTATCAGTTTATCGGTATTCAGTTTATTTATACAAATACTTATATTAAAATCAAAAGCTATTAGCCACAATCATAAGCTACCAGCCACAACAAAAAGAGCTCATCCGTTAGCTAGTTCCAATTAGTGCGCCACCTAATGAAGCGCTGCCTCTGCATGATAGGATTACTTCAGGCACTAGACAATCAGAAAAGAGAAAAAAATAACGAGGAATGAATAAGTGTCAGTTAACCAAACAAAAACCATGAAGGAGCATACATCAAACTATGAACCATTGTATGCTTGAATCAGCGACCTTGTTCACCATGGACTGAAAAATGAAGCAGCGATTGATGGTCTGAAGGAGAGCCAGCCTTTGGCCAGACGAAAGCACGAGGTTCAGGTCTCGTTCGAAACAGTTTTTGTTGATGCCTTTTAACTAAAATAGACACTATAACAACTATTGACTTTTAGCAGAGATATTTAATTAAAAGAAAATAATCAAATAAAAGAAAGGGTATTGTTATACTGCGACAATTTACGGACGGGGCGCATAATTTTTCTTTTGGTGCTCTGAGTCGTGAGAAATTGAAGAAATTGAATCAGCACCATGACTTTATGTCTTGTGGCCCTTAATTGTCGAAAGAGAAATATTCGTGTGATTTAATTCTGTGAGAAGGAAGTGACATCTATAAACCGATAAGCACAACATGTCTATCACGGAGTCACGTCCGATGCGGAAATAAAGTAATAAAGTAGAGTAATACTGCACAGGAAGTAGAGTAATACACAAAAAAAAAGGCATAAATACACATACGTGTCCACACAAGTTTTTACAAAAAAAAAGAACCAAATACTGCAAGCAAACAAAGTAAAGTCAATTTCACTATTTTTTGTTTTTAAAGATTTTTTGTCTTTTCCTTTTTTCCCCACTTTTTGGCAATTTTCTCTCTCTTTTTTCTTCGTTTTGAACTTGAGTAGGCTAATTATTGAACTCAAGAAAGGAAGGTCAAGTAATGTATCCGATGAGGCGGTGACCAAATTGCACAAGCCTTCGACATTAACAAGCTGCAAAATAAAAACGTATTTGAAATAAGCATAAATATATGGTAAGAAATTTCGAAGAAACTGCATTCGGATCATTCTAACAGAACCACCAGATCGTTCAAGACTAATCGAAAACCTAAAGCCACAGTAAAGATCAGTATACTTGAAGTTAATTAATATATGCCAGGTGGCATATGCATGCTCAACGTACATAACTACAACGTACGCATCTGTCAAATAGTAACATATCACCATGAAGGTTAGAAGCATTTAGTCCGGTCTGTACTACTCTACAGCTTAAATAGTCGAAGCATCCTTTCCCCATTAACCCAATTCTACCGTCGGAGAAAGAGAGAAATACAGGTTAATAACACAATAGAATTCTATATCACTGTAACAACTCCAAAATTTCAAAAGTTTTGGATTCTTTTTTAATTTTGTTTGAATTTCAACTCTTACCCAATTTGGCAAATTCTTTAAAAATCCGCTTTCCTCCTTTGGTTTCCCGTCTTCACTCCTTGCTGGCGCCCTCTGAAGACGCCGCCACTCCACCGCCTTCCTGTGTTGCCGCTCCACGTGCTGCATCGCCATTGTCCAAAATTTCGGCCACGCCTCCTCCTCCCGTTCTGACGTCGTGGTCCGACCAGTCGGTCACCCATCCCCTGCCCTCCTCGCTTCACGCGTCACCCGACATGCTCCTTCTCTCTCCTACCTCAGCTAGCCGTTTCCGGCTGATGCGTGCAATAATGAGTTGTTGCAAGGTATATACAAGTATATCATGTTCGTATTGGTTTCTAAAAACTACTTTTCTATAATACCTAACACCATTTTACCATTACAAGCTCAGATTTTTTCCGTGTGGGGGAATCGACATGAAGTCATCCTTGTAATTTATTCACAATCAAGATGAGAATACTTCTTTTTTTATAACAAAAAGTAGATGATAACAACGTCATATTCTCACATGCAACATGGTTAATCATAGCAATAATTGAATGTTTGATAAAGTTGAATGGATTAAGAATTGCCACCAAATAAATAAAAAGTACTCGACTTGTCAGCCGTGCTGCAAATTTAGGCAAATAGTATTTACACAATTCAAATTTCCTTGTACATGTATACCATTCTATTGGCATTGACCTATGTTACCATAAAGGCCATTTGTGCCCCGGGGGGGGTGTTGGCTATAAAACTTCCTCTTATTTTAACTACAACTTACCAACTCGTGATGTATGTTAGTATAATGCCCATTTGTGCTGCCCAAAAGCACACCTGATGGCTTCTTAGTTCTTAGCCTAACCATTCCAAGAAAGCTACGATTCACAACGTTTGGTACTCCTAAAATGTGAAACACTGCCAGCAAATCGCTAAGAACTGTCAAGAGCTTGCAGCTTCTAATGGCGGATCCAGTGACCATTGGTGCTGCAGTAGGTTGGGGCATGAAAGCGGCAGGGTGGCTCGTCTCGCCCATCATTTCTAAGCTCGTCAGCAAAGGCTTCTCCTACCTCATCTTTGACGCATCGGAGAAGCTGAAACAACTTGAGATTAAAGTTGTACAACTGGAGCTGATGCTAAGATTAGTCCTCACAGGAATCGCTTGGAGCCATTGTTGAAAAGCCTTAAGTCTGCTTTCTACGACGGCGAAGACTGTCGTAAGGTCTTACGACCTCCCAGGACCTTTTACGACCGGTTAGAGTCGTTTCGACCGGTGAGAATCAAATCGATCGGTTCAGAGTACTACGACCAATTCGAGCGCTTCAATCTCCTCCGATCGCTTTTTCAGCGTGGTCGTAAATTTCTGTAGCAATTTACAACGCTCGCGATCTCGCTGCCGCTGCCTTCCCGGCCGCTCAAGATCGTGATCGAAGCCTTCACGATCACGCGGTGATCTTGGTGATCACGTTCATCGTGGTCGAACACGCATGCGACCACGTTCACTTCCTTCAACGTGGTGGAGTTGCTTCCCACCACGTTCGAAGTGAACGTGGTCGCATGTGTTCGACCACGTGAAACGTGATCACCAAGATCACCGCGTGATCGTGAGAAGGCTTCGATCACGATCTTGAGCGCTGAAGGAAGGCAGCGGCAGCGAGATCGCGAGCGTTGTAAATTGCTACGAAATTTACGACCACGTTAAAAGCGATCGAGGAGATTGAAGCGCTCGAATTGGTCGTAAGTACTCAACCGATCGATTTGATTCTCACCGGTCGAAACGACTCTAACCGGTCGTAAAGGTCCCGGGAGGTCGTAAGACCTACGACATTTGGTATCGAGCGGTGGTTAAACATGGTCGACACGGCGAAGCGAGCGTGTCGCTGCGATGCCGATCCTCGTTCGGACAACTATCCGGTGCAGGCGATGAAGATGAAGGTCAACATGATCGCGCAAGGCGTGCGGGTGCGGTCGAACCAAAGGAGAAGGACAAGGTCCTCGATGATCGTCTCGACAAAATGGCAATGGCAGCGATCTATCAAGCTGTGCCCGACTCAATGATGCGACAGCTAGTCGGCAAGGAGACAGCGAAGGAAGTCTGGACTACTCTGCGAACCATGCATGAAGGAGTAGATCGAGTGAAGGAAGTTCGACTTCAAACCTTAAGAAGTGAGTTTGAAGCCATGAAGATGGGGAAGAGTCAGACCGTGGAAGAATTCTCTGGTCGATTCAATGAAGTCGTAAATGAGATCAAATCTCTCGGCGACGATCTAAAAGATGAAGTGGCAGTGAAGAAGTACTTACGAGTACTACCAGAGAAGTTTCTCCCAGTTGTGACTACACTTATGTACTCACAGGACCTCTCGAAGATGAAGATTGAAGAGGTGACCGGAGCGCTCAAAGCACACGAGCAGCTTCTGAAGAGTTATCAAGCCGACAATGAAGGACAAGGGCCTTACAACCAACAAGCATTGTTTGTAAAGGAAGACACGAAGAACCGAGGAGAATCATCATCAAGGGGCGGTGCGTGGGCGTGGTCGTGGCGCGCGCGCGTCTCATGGGCGAGGACAAGGGCGAGGCTATGGCGAGTGGCCGTGGAAGAGGTGGTCGAGGAGGTCGTGGTGGCCGTGGAGATAGCAATCACCGATGCAGACAAGTCTGATATCGATGCTACGTGCGAGAAATTCGGACATTACGCTGCCGAATGTCGGAGCCACATCCAGTGCCACAACTGCAAGAAGTATGGTCACTATGCTGCAAATTGCCGGAGTAAGAAGAGAGTAGAAGAAGCAAACCTGGCTCAAACGGATGAGCACAAAGAGCCGACATTGTTGTTGTCGCTCTGACGCGCAGACGAACCGACAATGGTTCTATTAAACGAGGAGAAAGTGTTTTCGAGTCTGTTGGAGAAAGGAGAGCAGACTCAAGAGCGGATGACAGACTGGTATCTCGACAACGGAGCCAGCAACCACATGACGGTGCGTACTCGATGTTTTATGAATTAAATAAGAATGTGCTTGGAAGAGTACAGTTCGGAGACGGCTCGACCATTCAGATAAAAGGGAGAGGCACGATCGATGCGATGCAAGGATGGAAGCGGAGGAGATTGTCGAATGTATACTACATTCCAAGTCTACGAAGCAACATTATAAGCCTTGGACAATTGACTGAAGAAGGTTGTCGGATTGAACTCAAAGACACCTACCTGAAGATGTACGACCACACCGAACGACTACTAATGAAAGTACAGAGAACGGTAAATCGTCTGTACAAAATTCAAATTGAAGCATGCAGGCCGAAGTGTATGAAGACTACAACCGATGATGCGGCCTGGCTATGGCACGCAAGATTCGGACATCTGAATTTCGAGTCTCAACACGATGGCGGAAAAGAGATGGTGGTCGGATTACCGACAATCGACCACCCGAGCAAGTCTGCGAAGGTCGTGCGTGGCGAAACAAACTCGTAGCGGTTTTCCACAGCAGACGAGTTTGAGCCGCAACCACTCGAACCGGTTCACGTGGATCATGCGGACCAATCACACCTCGCATGCAGATGCCGGAATCAATACTTCATGTTGATCGTGGATGACTATTCAAGAGCCATGTGGGTGTACATGCGAAGAGCAAAGATGAGGCAAAGACGAACTTTGAAGTTCGTAACTCTTGTCGAAGCGAAGTCGACAAAAAGGTGAAGTCGGTCAGTCGGATCGAAGAGGAGAATTCCTCGCGAAAGAGTTCGACTCGATTTGTGAAGAGAAGGGTATTACAAGACTCTTCACGGCTCCGTATTCACCTCAACAAAACGAGTCGTAGAAAGAAGAAACCGGACCGTGGTCGAAATGGCACGAAGTCCGTTGAAGAGCCGATTCTGCCGGAGACTTTGGGCGAAGCGATGCGACATCGTCTATCGCTAAATCGTGCG
Source organism: Dendrocalamus sinicus (assembly GCA_036346575.1). NCBI lineage: Eukaryota > Viridiplantae > Streptophyta > Magnoliopsida > Poales > Poaceae > Dendrocalamus > Dendrocalamus sinicus. Next base: position 50,459,377 of record CM070671.1, read on the forward strand.
ACCACGCGATCACCGGATGGAGTCACTCCATATGAGCAGTGGTCGGAAGAAAACCCAATGTCGAGCATCTAAGGGTCTTGGATGCTTAGCCCATGTGAAGCCATCCACTTATCTCAAGAAGCTAGACGGCCGGAGCGACGGATGATTTATCTTGGCTCGGAACCGGGCACCAAGGCGTGCAGTGCTATGATCCGGTCGAAAAGAAGATTCATGTGAGCAGAGACGTGGTCTTGAAGAGAACAAACATTGGGAGTGGGAAGAACACGAGGACATTGAGAAAGACATGTCGAAGTGGGTAACCTTCAAGTCGGCGATCGATGCGACAATACGAAGAAGCTACGACCACATCTCAAAGCCAAAATTCGACCGGTCTTGATGATCGGAAGTCTCACCTAATGAAGAAGAGTCGATGAAGAAGATTCCAGTGATAGAATACCAAGATGAGAAGCATAAGTGAGATTTATGCACAAACCGAACAGTGCGATCGAAGAGTTACTATACACAACGGTGAAGAACCCGAAAGCTATGAAGAAGCGACGGAGAGGAACATTGAGAAGCGCTATGCGGGAAGAGCTGAAATCCATTGAAGACAACAACACTTGGGAACTCACCGATTTGCCAAAGGGTCATCGAGCGATCGGTTTAAAGTGGATCTTCAAGGTAAAAAGGATTCCAAGGAGAAGTCGTAAAACACAAAGCACGACTTGTGGCGAAAGGGTATGTTCAAAAACAAGGCATCGACTACGAAGAAGTCTTTGCCCGAGAGCTCGTATGGAGACTATACGGCTACTTCTTGCGTTGGCGACAAGCGGTGGATGGAAATTCATCACATGGACGTGAAAACGGCGTTCTTGAACGGAGACATTAAGGAGGAAGTTTATGTCTCTCAACGCGGGTTTTCAATCCAAGGAGCAAGCCGAGAAAGTCTTGAAGCTGAACAAAGCTCTCTACGGACTTAAGCAAGCACCACGAGCATGGAATTTGAAGCTTGACAAAAGTCTAACGGCACTCGGGTTCGAAGAAGCAACTCGAACATGCGGTATACTCAAGGGAGATATGAAGAACAGATCGATCGTGGCGTTACGTGGGCGACTTGGTCATTACTGGATCGAGTTCGAAGGAGATTATGAGGTTTAAAGAAGAGATGAAGAGGCTGTTCAAAATGACCGATTTGGGACTTCTGTGCTACTACCTCGGCATTGAAGTAAATCAAACCGACAACGGCATAACACTTTGTCAGTCGGGATATGCTCGAAAGATTCTGGAGAAGTCAGGTATGGAAGAGTGCAATCCATGTCAAACCCCAATGGAGAATCATCGAAGTTGAGCAAGACAGGCCCAGATCACCGATTGATGCCACGACTTATAGGAGCATTGTCGGAAGTCTACGGTATCGGTGCACACCGACCGGACATCTCGTTTGCGGTCGGATACGTAAGTCGTTTCATGGAGAAACCGACTCGGGAGCATATGAATGCCGTGAAGCACATCCCGAGATACATCAAAGGTACTTTGAATCTCGGATTCAGACAGAAAGGAGGTGGAAAGTCGTTGCGGTGACGGGCTCTGATGATAGCGACATGGCGGGAGATGTCGACGATCGAAAGAGCACGACAGCATAATGTTTGTGCTCGGGAGAGTCCGATCAGTGGCAAACCCGAAGCAAAAGGTGGTTGCATTATCTTCGTGTGAAGCCGAGTACATCGCAGCGAGCGCAGCATCGTGTCAGGGAGTTTGGCTCGCTCGACTATTAAGCGAGTTGTCAAACGAAGCAGTTCAAAAGGTGACGCTCAGGGTTGATAACAAATCTGCAATATCACTGAGCAAGAATCCGGTTCTACATGATAAAAGCAAACACATAGACACAAGATATCACTATATCAGAGATTGTGTCGAAGAGGGGAAGATCGATATCAACTATATCGAACCGAAGAACGAAGCGGACATATTGACAAAGTCATTTGGGTGGATAAAGTTTTCAGAGATGAAGAAGAAGATTGGCATGATCGAAGTTGAAAAACAAGATTAGGAGAGAATGTTGTAAATAATCTTGTTTTAGAGTCATGTGCAAAATTTGGGTGTATCAAGTCGAATTGCAGCCGCAATTCAAAGTCGTAGGTGGAAACCTAGTCAAAGTCGTATTAGAATCAGTCGGAGTAGATATTGAGAACCCGTGTTGAAGTAGGACAGCCGGGTATAAAAGAGGCTTAGAGCCATGTAATCTATGAACCAAGCAATTGAGAAAAGACCAAAAGAGGAGAAACACAGAGCATTGTTTTGTCGTGTGTTTGCATAAGGCGTGGTCGAAGGACTCACGATCACCGCAAGCGTGATCGGGAGGAGTTACGACTACGGCGTAGAGTCGAAGGTGGTCGTAACGAGCTACGACTACACCGAGAAGGCGAGCGTGGTCGGAAGCAACTCCGACCACGTTGAAGGAAGTGAACGTGGTCGCGGTGTTCGACCACGGTGAGCGATGATCACCGGCATCACTGCGTGATCGTAGAAGGCTTCGATCACGGTATCTTGAGCGGCTGAAGGAAGGCAGCGGCAGCGAGATCGCGGAGCGGTTGTAAATTGCTACAGTAAATTTACGACCACGTTGAAAAAGCGATCGGAGGAGATTGAAGCGTTCGGAATTGGTCGTAAGTACTCTGAACCGATCGTATTTGATTCTCACCGGTCGTAAACGACTCTAACCGGTCGTAAAAGGTCCTGGGAGGTCGTAAGACCTTACGACAAAGACATCTTGGATGATGTTGAGTATCACCGTTCGAAAGGTAGATCGTATCTCAGCCTGATGACAAGTTGTAATTTTCTTCTGGAGTCATGTAATGCAGCAATATTGTACCATGCTCTGCTGTTTAATGGACTAGTTTCATCAGAAATTTATGTGTTCGTCAGATATTTAGCTTAGTCAAGTCCAATAAAGCTTGGGGTAATTACAAGTTACTTTCAGTAATTAAACACGTTTCAAACATTAACTACATTTTTAAATTTGTAAATAATTAAATTTGATGCATGAAAACAATACGAGTAGATTTACCTTTAAAAAAATATTATCATGGTATTATAATTTTGCTACAACATATTGAAGGGGGAAAAAAGCTCCGGCGTTAGTCTTCGACCCAAAACAGTAACGTTTTATACCCGATGGCCTATACATATGTTTTGGTAAACCCAAGCCTAAAAAATCTAGCCGGCAGATAATAATGTGGACGGGTTGTCGACTCTCCGCCGGCCCACAGGCTTTAAATGAGTCAGTTCACCAAACAAAAACCATAAAGCTCATACATCAAAATATGAACCATTGCATACTTGAGTCAGCGACCTTGTTCACCCTGAACTGAAAAATGAAGCAGCGATTGATGGTCTGAAGGAGAGCTGGCCTCTGGCCAGCCGAACGCATGAGGTTTAGGCTCCGTTTAAAACGGCCTTTACTGATGTTTTTAACTGTAACTGTTGATTTTTGGTTGAAATAGATACTGTAGTAGCTATTAACTTGCGGCAGAGACGTTCACTTAAGGAAAATAAAGAGAAAATAAAAAGTATACCTCTATGGACAATGCAAATAAAAAAGAAAAAATCTGTTAAGAAGCCAATACATTCAAAACAACTTCCGATCTATAGAAGTTAGAAGCTAAATAACGTTTTGAGTGGACCTTAATCTTGATTGGAGAATAAAGTGTGTACAGCGAATTTCAAAGGGTCCTCCAGTCCCTGTGTGCTTCCATGACTACTCATCTTTTGTTAGACGAGCATCTATCTCTCGGACATTTTTTTTCTCGTGCAACTTGTGCATTCCTTTCTTTTACTGCATATGCGACGCCTGAACGTTGATTAATCGAATAAGAGAAAGGGCATCGCTGTACTGCGGCAATTTACAGACCGTACGCATAATTTTTCTTTTGGTGCTCTTAGTCGCGAGAAATTGAGAATCAGCACCATGACTATATGTCTTGTGGTCGTTAACTATCGAAGGAGAAATATTCGCGTGATTTAATTCTGTGAGAAGAAAGTGACCTCTATAAACCGATAAGCACAACATGTCTACCACGGAGTCTCGTCCGATGCAGAAATAAAGTACTAATAAAGTAGAGCAACACTGCACAGGAAGATGAGAAGATGCCATGAGAAAACAGTCTTGTTTGATGTTTTGGTTACAACTGCCCGTTTGTTTGTCCCCTCGCTCTAATGTTACAGTTGTAGAGAATATCACCAAGGAAGTAGCACAAGAGGAGACTGTAATTGCAAATGCACGCTTGGGAGGGAGAAACGTACAGAGCACAGACCTGGCCCTTCGATTCTCTCAAGCATGAAGTATGGAGTCAAAGCCAGTTTTGGTATAGTTCCGTACAGTATTTACAAAATGGTAGCATACGAGCTCGTTTGCTATATGTAAAAACTCGTAAAAATATCGAAGTTATATGAATTTTTGAGAAACATTCGCCATGGTTAAAATTCCCCAAAAATTATACTATAAGAAATGTTATGTCGGGAGAGTGTATATAAATTTTCGTAATTTTTTGAGCTCATTTGATATATTTAAAATTCAAACAAACACTAAACCAGAAAAAAAAATTAGGCAGGTAATTAGACCCCAGGCGACAGGCGCTTGCCGCCGGCAACAACGCCACGCGTCGCCTCGCTGGAGCTGCCACCTAGCCCGCCGATGGCAAAAATGATATTTTGTCAATACATCTAACACACTGCTATTTTTATAAATACAGTGTGAAATAATGCCAAAACTGGCTTTGATTCTAAAGTATCAAGCATGGCTACTTGGCTACTTGAAGAACCCCTCCGACAGGCTTTTCCTGCTCTGTTCTCCCACTCAGAGGACCAATGTGTCTCAGCTTATCAGATAATGACTGACAGCATCAGATCAAACTTGGTTCGGCGTCTATCTACTGTAGCGATCATGAACTTGTCGTCGTCAGTTGTTGGCGATTATGATTTTATTGGTTATATTACCTAATTTTATTGAAATTGCTTCTTCAGCAATGGTGTAATATATCTTCGGAGATTTTTAAGGTACACCCCATTTTATATCGACCATTAATTGTTCATGATCCAACGACTGATATGACTATTACCTCCTATAAGGTGATAGAGAATTAAAGACCATACCAGGGTTAGTACGGACTTTCTAATGCCGTACAAATAGGAAAGAAAATATTAGCATTAATGTTTACCTTTTAAGCTCCGCATATACAAGGGAAGCAACATTGATGCTAATTAGTGCTCGCTTTAGTTTCCAAATGTAGTATCTTCTTTGTTTCGAGAGGCCACTGACTTTGTACGTCTCAGGGTAGATGGGAACAAAGGTATTATATGGACATATCACGTCTAAGTAAAATAGTTGCGTCAGAATAGCGAAGATCAGAACTGCATTGTGGACAAAGATCATGGTATAGTGAACAAGAGAAGTGACGTAACTAAACAAGCTTTAACAAAGCAGTTCTATGTTCTAGTGTTTTGCACGGTTGAATTGTTTTTTTTTCTCCTTTTGGTTTAGAGTAGAAAGAGCACGACACAAATTGTGTCCACCTTGCTCCCGAGTCCCAAATTAATGGACAACATTTTGTGTCCCGTCTTCTAATTTGTCATGGCACTCATTGCATTGACCATAGAAGGAAAACGAAGGGTGTGTTTGGTTCGTAGATGGAGGTTGTATCGTATATTCTGACTGAGTGGATGCAGGCTGAGTGGAATCGTATTTCAGAAAAAGAAGATGTTTGGTGAGGTTGCATGAGCGGATGCAAAAAAAACTGAGATCTTGTTTGGTTGCTGTATGAGCGGATGCGATCTACCAAACTCGAGAGGTCGACACGTGGGACCGCATAAGATACATTGCATCAACCCATCCAGGATGGCCAGTGAAACTCATTTTGAGCGTATCCACCCATCCAGGATGAGAGCGTATTTTTGCATCCACTCATGCAGGCTGCATCCACTCATACAGGCAACTAAACATGCTCTTTCTCAGATTATACGGATCCACCCAGTCAGGACGAAGAAGATTCAGGCAACCAAACACACCCGAAATTTATTGCATTCCATTTCAATCTTTCTCAATATCGGCATAGCCTCAGCACTTTTTAAGGAAGTTCCACTACTAACCTTTTTACCTCCCTAGAGGTAGGTTTTGTGATTAGAGAAAAAGTTATGTCAGATTGGAAGCGGTAAATAGAAGACTTTTGCTCGTAAGTGTTGGTTATGCTCTACTGTTAGCGCTATCTCGTTGTATCCACAGATGGACAGGGAGACGCCTCAAATTGGATTTGCAAATTAGAGACAATATAGAGATGGTGAATTGCTTCTGTATGGTCGAAGCTTCTGGTATCTTTTGCTTCTTGAAGGCTTTGTCTTCTTTTACATCAACTAGTGGTCGATTATAATAAAAGTTCACCGTGTTGGTCAACCAATTTGCTTTTCAAAATTTTGTCTAGTCGACTTGCTGAAGGTTCGGTTTAATCTTTGATATCGTTCCTCAGTGTAAAAGAAATCCTATGTTCTAGTGTTTTGCCCGTCTGAGAGTCTCTCAAAACACAATAATGAGTTGTTGCAAGGTTCCTACAAGGATAAGTTTGACTGTGGTGCTGTTTTTCTCAGCCTAGACCAAAAAATTTTGCAAACATGCCAGCAGTCTGCTTGTCGTTTTGTAATTATCAATGTGGAGTCTGAAACTTACGGTTTTTTGCTGCGGCTTGTAACTTTTGAGTTGTTTTTACGAGAAATTAAAGAGTAACAGAAACTTACATGCAGTTTTTGTCAATATAAATGAAGTCGGTACAGTATGTACTATAATTAATTAGTAGACTCTATCTTAAAAAGATACTTCGTTTAAAATCTAGTTACTATAGAAAAATCGAAAAGCAGTTTTTAAAAATTAAAAAGAATAGACCCTAAAGCTGCTTCGACCAAATAGATGGAAGAAGGTGATAGCACGGATACAGAACTTTCACGGGATAAGACCTACATTTCTCCGAAATACCGAGCTTGCATATTTGCACCCCATTTACTTAATTGAATTCACACCCTTGGCCTTAACGCTGGCTCGTCTCTGGTTATTTACAGCTGGGCTCAAGGAAACAAGCGATGAGAAGGCAGACTTTGTAACCACAGGGCAGACACAGACGGTGAAGCGCCCTTAGCTGTCCATTAGGGTTGTAAATGAGCCGTGCTCGAGCGAGTTTGGTATTTTAGACTCGAGCGAGCTCTCGAGCTGAGCTCAGGTTGGGGTCCAAGCCTGGACTTGGGCTCGAGCTCGGCTCAGCCTAAGCTCGAATAGGCTCAAGCTCGGCTCGTTGAAGCTCGACAGCAATTAAAATAATTTATTATGCACTATTTTTCAATAATAAGAAAATTTTAAGTTCAAGCTCGGCTCTAGTAAGCTCGAAAACAGTCAAAATAATTCAAACATACACTAATTTTCAATAATAAAAAAGCTCGAGCTCGAGTTCGACTCGAGTAAGCTTGATAAGAGTTAATATGTATTACTATTTAAGCTCTAATTGAGACTCGCGAACTATTCTATCTCGGCTTGGTAAAGCTCACGAGCTCAGGATCAAGTTCAAACTCGGCTCGTTTAAAACTTAAATTGAGCTCAAATTAAACCTAAAATGAACAAGACTTAAATAGCTTATGAGTTTCGAGTTTTTTTTTACCGCTTTACTATCCATATTGCGGTCTCGGTCTCACTAGTACGACAAGACATAAAGCATTAAATCATTTCTATTACGACAAGACATAAAGCATTCCTCTCTCTCTACATTTACTGCTTTCTTATTGATTGCTGATCGATGAGTGACCGGCTTGCGTGGCCATTAGTTCGTTTCATTGAAAAAAGTTCCCATGTGCTTTGAATTCGTTCCTCCATGTTAAGTAAATGAAGCCAAGCCAAGTCACTTTGCTTTTCAGCAGCGACTTGTGGCCTTTTGATAAATGTGGTTAGGTAAATGTCATGAAAAGAAAAGCATATGCTCGTGTCTGTTTCAGAGATTAGGAGGTCTTTTGATAAATATGGTTAGGTAAATGTCATATCATGCTAAGGGAAAGAAAAGCATATGCTCGTGTCTGTTTCAGAGATTAGGACTGATCCATTCCATCATTCCTTGACACTATATATATCGCTGTTATTTGCCACAATATCTTTCAGTATTTCAGTCATAAACATATCATCAATATTTTACCTTTACAAAACCGTGATTGAAATACATTCTATCACTTCTTCACAATATTTCAGCTCAAGTAAATAAGAAAAAGATTACGTCTGACAGTGAACATTAGGTCACTAATTTGAAAGCAGAATCCTAATCCATTGGTGCAACCCCAGGCCTCGACCTGGGGAAGAAGGAAGGGCTCAGCGTGTGCGCGAGTATCTCGTCGGCCCTAGAAGGCTGGGCGTCCGACTGTCAGCTGTCCGTCTTTGACAGTCCGACTACGGGCCTGTTCTTTTTATTATGGTTTATGACTTTTAGTTATGACTTGTGATTTTTAGACTGTTTGTATAAGAGATTACATAGTAACAGAAACTCACGTACAGTTTTTGCCTTCATAAATGAAGTCGGCACAGTATATCTTAAAAAGACACTCCGTTTAAAAACTAGTTACTATAGAAAAACCAAAAATTAAAACCAAAACCTGAAAAGAACAACGTCTACAATTTAGGCTACAGCGCACAAACAATGCCGTGAGGTCTGTATCCGTTTCTAGAACAAGTTGCATGCATCAATGAAATTACGTCAAAGCATCTTGGATTGGGCTCACCCTTGGGCTTTTTGCTGGTGGTCTGTGGATCATGCATACTCGCGCCAGCCTTCTACGAATATTGGTACTGCTTCCATACGTAGGCTGTATTGGTACTGCTTCCATACGAATATTGGTACTGCTTCCATACGTAGGCTTCCATACGAGGGCCTTCTACGACATGCTTGACGAGGGCCTTGGAGTCAGAAGGAAAGGAAAAATTCATGTGTTTTATATAAAAATGAGCTCCAAGTGAATGCTTGTTTTACCGTGTTTTTCCCTTGGGGTCAGAAGGAAAGGAAAATTTAATGTGTTTTGTATAGTATATGAATCCTTGGCGATTTCAACCCTTCACTTTTCCTCTGGAAATCCTCCAAATAAAGAGGGCCTTGGGCCGGCGGTAACCCGGGCAAATCGACGGCCGGTCCGCGTGTACTTCCGGCAGCAGCTAGGTTGAATCAGATTTCTGGGGAGCCTCGTATTTCCTTCGCTTTCCGACCGAAATACTGTTGTTTTGTTTAGCCTCATGTCCTCGTATGGAAGCCTACGTATGGAAGCAGTACCAATATCATGTCTGTGGACATGATATTGTACGACTAGAAGCCTTCTACGACATGCTTGACGAGGGCCAGATCAGTGTTGTCGTTTAAGGGTAGCCTGAATGCATCATACGTAGCCTGAATGCTCTATGTTTACATCTTTTTGATCTAGTTGTGGAGATCTTCGAATATTGGTACTGCTTCCATGGTTCCATCTAATTCAGATTTACTGCTAACCATTTGGGTCATCATACACAATCGTGTTGCTGATATGCTTCTGCTATGTTTATAAAAATGCATTGACAGATGCCTGTTGCTTGATGGCGATGTCGCGTGACTCTCCAGAAGAGTTTTGGTCAGAGTCTGTAGCAAGTGCCATCTCTCAAGTGTCATGCCTAAGATGACATAGGTGGATTTACCCACCGACCCACCTACAAAGAAAACATTAAGAAAAACGAAATAAAAGCACCCGCACAAAAAAGAAAAACTAAAGTACATGCAATCCCACACAAACTATTAAAAAAAATCACCAAACGTACATAAAATAAGCATGGCTATATAAGTAGGAAATTTTATAATCAAAATTTTATCAAGACAATGCAAATATAAGTGTCAGCTGTTTTGCAATATAACTTTATTTAGATAATACAATAGTACAGGCAGGATTGATTTTGAAACTTCATGTGCATAAGGTACAACAAATAAAACATTCCACTTAACATATAATTGTATTAGAGGTCATACAATAAGAGTTCATAAAGAGTGAAAAAAAGATAATATCAGAAAGCACATAGCTTATCACAAGACCAAGCAATCTTATAAAGATACAATGATAACCCAACAGAAAAGAGATACTATGACCAACAAAAACACTCTGACTTCGTATGGGCATCATTCTAGCAACATAATGTTAACGCCATTACTTTCTGATGCCACACTTCCATCTGTCACCATATTTGCTGAGTGTAGCGTTGTACGGGTTGTCCATGCAATGTCTCCAGGACGCGGAGTTACAGGTGACAACCTGCCATATGGTGTTCTTATATATGGTGGAGGCTTATGCGACGTAGCATGTAATGTGACAGTTCGATTTATACCAGGTCGTGCCCCTCCGGATGGCAAGTTCCTGTCGTAAGCCGTACACCAGTGAGTTAAACTCTATCCGAGTAATGTTTACACTTTGTATGTCTTCCTTTGTAACATCGATGATTCAAAAAATGCAGGCAATCGAGGGCAGGTAGGCATGATACGGATTGGCAGCTAGTGCAACAAGAGTGGACGATGGCATGGACGGACAGGGCGTTGTTGGATGTCATAATGGAGTAGCGTCCGTATGATGTTTGGACGTACGATGAATACCTACAATGCTACATACCACGGATGCATGGCAAACTCATTGTTCCTTCACCAGATCGCCCGAAGCAAGTCATGCACGATGACAGTCTACAATGCTCAATCGATGGCCACAGCGCTTCACGGTGCTATGACACCGTAAGGCAGTTGCAAAGTATAACCATTTCATTTATGAAAATCACACTAGTTGTTACTTAACCTGTTTCGTATGTCACTTCAGTTAGAGCAGGCGCAGCACATCGCAAGCGCATCTAAAACCCATGAGTAGCCAAGACACACCACCGACCCTATAGAAAACTTTCAAGTACATCCTATCGTAAGCCAAGAAAATAATGTACAACCTAAACTGTGGCCAATCGACGGACCACGTCATGTGCATCGGGCACCCAGTAGGGGCACCGTGCTCACCCGCCAGGTCATCGCAAACCTAGCAAGTTCGACCAGCCACACGACCTACCGAGTCTAGCTGGTATCATAGTACTAGCCGTTGATCATCCGCTGGCCAGATTGACGAGGGGGTAACTTACATGCAAACCTATGTTTTGTTTTCTTGTTATGCCTTACATTTCGCTAACATCATGGTGTTCTCCTGCCGCAGGCCCGTCATCGAGATGTATCACTTTTACCCACCGCATAGACTATCACTCCTCGTCAATCATCTTTGCTGCACATCTGGAAGGTATGAAATTCGCATTCTACATCCAGAATATTTATTGTGACTAACATCAATACATCTTGCAGCTTTCGATTCAACGTAGGGGTGACGACCAGTCTACCGATGATGATACAGGCCTCCTGAATGCTTCCAGGGAGCAGTACATAGCACCATGGTTTACAGCGTAAGTAGGGTAGAGCTCATTGTTCACATCATACGTAGGGTTTAGAGACTTCGATGGGTAGAACTCCCCCGACATCATTGCCACACCGTACGGTGAAGACTAGGACTCCTCCATACAACAGAGATTCATAGAGTCCCTCATTCATGATTTCATCCTCCTCTTCTCCTTCGGCTCATCTAGGCTGTTATTGATCAGTGCCGCAACAGCATGTGCATGGTCACCATGGCGACTGCACAGCAACATTTGGATGATCTCCTCAATACATTTTCCCTGTTAATACATGAATCCTACCCACACACAAAAAAGCATAAATACACATACATGGCCACGCAAGTTTTTTTAAAAAGAAACAAACATGAAGCAAACAAAGAAAAACCAATTTCACTCTTTTTTTTTCTTTTCAAGATTTTTTTTGTCTTTGCCTTTTTCTCTCTTTTTTTTTTTGACAATTTTGTTTTTCTTTGTTTTTTCTCATTGACTTGAGTAGGCTAATCATTGAACTCAAGAAAGGAAGATCAAGCAATGTATCCGATGAGGCAATGACAAAATTGAACAAGCCTCCAAGATAAGCAGCCTGCAAAATAAATAAGTACATGAAAGAAGCATAACTATATATAGAAAAAGGATTCGAAAAAGTGCATTTAGATCAATCTAAGAGAAGCACCAGGTTCAAGACTACATCGAAAATCAAAATCCACAAAAAAAGAGGGATGTTACTTGGACCTAATTAATATTTGCCAGATGAAATATGCATGCTCAACATAACTACAGTGTACAGATTTGCCAAATTAATGACATATTGCCTTGAAGGTTAGATATATACAAGCATGTTCCCGTTAGTCCCGTACATACTACTCTACAACCTAAATAGTAGAGGCTAGCATTTCCCCCGTTAACCCACTTCTACCGTCATAAAAGAGAGAAATACAGGTTAATAACACTGTTAGATTTTCATTAAAAACACCATTGAATTCTACAACACCCACGAGCCTTTTCCCTTCAACATAAATGGCTGTGTGAGTTCAGACTGACACGCACATAAACTCAAGGAATCAAACCTAATAACATCAAGTCAACTTCTTTTGGACAAAACAAGGATAAAAACCCAATCAAATTGCTAGAGTAGCAGAGCTTAGCTACAGCGAGTCAGGCTTCATCACATATAGAACCAGAATAATGTTTCTCTCAAAAGGTAGTATATAACAGAGAAATGGTGCAGTGGTATATATAATCAGAGCAAGAGAATATATGCATATTTCATTTGGCATGATCTATTGGTCCTGAAAATTCCAGGTAAAACCAGGGCATGATTTGAATCCAAAGTAGATAAGATGTAATTAAACTTAAATATCCAGCCAATGGTCATGTAACTGGGCATTTATATATCATCACTATGTCCACGTGTAGACATCCAGGTCCTCACCATGAACCTGTCGGTGCTGCTGTTGAAGGCCAAGCACCCACAATGAGATCTCTTGCGTATCCTTGGTCAGTACAGTTGCTGCAAATTGTCCAACTCTTCCAAACAGCTCAAGTTTGGACAAAGCTGTGCACGCAACCTTCTCAGTTGGGGAAGGTTTGAAACCCTCTCCATGCGTTCACATTCCACGATTAAAAAGGATAAGAGAACACCCACCCACAAAATGAAAAGTAAAATACACAAATTATCACAAAAATCATCAAAAATGACCTACAAGCAGTAAAGCGAAGCTCCATTTTTATTTTTATTTTCCATTTTCTTATTTTTTTTTTATGATTTTGATGTTTTTAACTTTTTTTTTTGTATTTTGTTGTCTTGCATGGAGCAATTACTACCCTAAAAAAGATGACAAAATAATACAACGACGACTCAATTGGACGAGCCTTCAGGATTAACAACCTGCAAAACAAACAAGCACATAAAAATGAGGATGTCTATGTAAACAAAAAAATCTAAGATAACGAATATAAGTGGGCTGTTTTGCAATATTTACATTCCTACAATCCTATCAAACATAAATAAAAAATCAAAGGAAAAGTCCTAGATGAACTAGAGCTAAGCAACTTTGGGTTTGGACCAGACCCTACTAACTAGCCTTGTTGAGTTGATATAGGCAGACAGATTTTAAGCCTAGCAACTGGCTGCAAGCCGAAAGAAGGCAAATTGACAATTGAGCTAGGACCGGGGCTAGCTAATATTGCATATTTGCATACTGGAAAGGACTAACAAGACACCCACAGTCGGTGCTGCTGTTGAAGCCCAGACACCCACAGCGCGGACAAGCCGCCACAGCTGCTACATGCAAGGGTTGTATCCTCGTTCAGGCACACCTCCTGCAGGCTGCCCAACCCCACAACATACCTCAAGTTTGCACAAAAAGCTACACACAACTCTTTCACTTGAGGAAGGTTCGAAACCCTCTCTAGGCCTTCACATGCATCGGCAACTACCGCCACCGTGTTATCTTCTCCAGCGACTGCCGCCGTCGCTGTGTTATCTTCTCGGACTAATAAATTCTTCTCATGCCGGATCCTTGGCGCCAACCACCGCGGTGTGATCTTCGACGTGGTCACCTCTTTTACATCTGCAATGGTGCTTTCTCTGACCATCACCCACGACCGCCGCCGCGTTATCTTCCCTTGTGGCATGGCTGCATGTCAGCATGCAGTCGTCTCGCCTGGCTCCAAATTTTTCTGTACCAAATGCATGAATCATGCATTGGCATCCTAGCTTTCGGCTATAAGGCCCTTTATCTTAGTTTACGGTTGAACCTCGGCAGACCGCACAGTGTAAACAAAACGATTTGTACAATCCGAGTATGACATGAATTCTGTGGTAGGCCATGAAAGGGCCAGCAGCAGCTAACAATCACTCTGGTTTTGTTGCTTATGCTTTCCGAACGGGAGCCTCAGACATTCGTTGATGCATTGTTAGCTTGATCCAACTCTTAATTAAATTACTAGTGGCTGGCGCCATCCATCACGACGAGTTTTAACCAGAGTTCGACACCTAGGCTCCCAGGCGACGAGTCATCTCCAAATCTCTCTACTCTTACGTAACAAGAAATTACAGGAAATTGCACTGGTGATACTTAGCCGGGGGGACAGGGGCACGTTCGACGATCTGCGCTCCAACTCCCGTTGGGCTCCCGAAAATTCGGCCCAAAGCAAGGAGGGAAGGCAGCCGTGTTTACTACCACATCGAGTACTCGAGCAGCAGTGTGGCAGGAGGAGCGGCTATAGAAGGATGCGCGGTTTTCCGTCCCAACTCATACCTTTCTCGGCCTTTTGGCTAAGATCAAGTGTAGTATCTGTTCTTAGGGCATCTGTAATGTATATAACCCAAAGGGTCTTAAGGTGGGTCTCATTTAAACCTTAAGACCAACTCTATAGTGTATATAACCCCAGGGGCCTTAAGACGGTCCCACTTGGCAGATAAAAAAAATTGTATTTTAATGCTTATGGCCAGGTCTTTAGCTTGAGGACCAGCCTTAAGCTTTTTTTTGCTTAGGGTCTGCTTAAGGTCACCCCTGTAATGTATAAGGTTGACCTTAAGGTGGCTTAAGACCTCCTCTTTTCATACACTACAGATGCCCTTATCAGTTTAATATCTGATATGTGGGCCATGTGTCCACTGTGATATTAAATTTATTTTTTATGGGAGAGGGTCCACCACAGCTGGAGTCTTCGTGTGTCGCTTAGACGTTGCACTACAGCTTGGGCCTGGTGCACCCCAACCAAATCAATTTATAAACTTTCTTGCTATCTTAATCGTGCATTTTAAGTGGTTTCTTGAGAAATATCCATGAGATCTGATCTGCATTAGAAAAGTGTTGTTCACCAGAAGATAAAAAACGAAATTGGTGTTGGTGGTCAACATTTGGAGCTGCTGAGGCTTAGCTTGCAGAGATGGCATCTTGTTGGCTCGGAGCATGTGTTTCTCAAAGGTTTTGAACATTTAATCGAGACCGATACCGAAGCTGAATAGATCAGTTGTTGGAAGCATTGTCACTGAAGCAAAGAGAGCTTTGCTTACCTTCTGGTGCGGTCTCTTTCCAATTCACACGGAGTGATGCTAAAAGAGCTGCCCATTGTTGTGCCAGGTTTGTGCCCTAGTTCACCATCCGATGCGCTTACAGACCCAGCGCATGCCTCCTGGCGGCTAGCAAGCCTCCTGCGGGCTAGCAAGCTGGCTAGTGTTCCTCATCCTTAGCGCCAAGGTTCAATACTAGTCCACTTGCTTAGATGCATCTTTATAAAGCGATTCTTGATACAGCTGGTATTTACTCTGACATGAATAGTTAGGCTGGAGAGCAGTATGCTTATAGCATGGTGGTTTTAACCTGCTAGCTAGTGCTAGCGGAAGAGAATAGTTTGGGAGCAACATATAAGCATGAAGCAAGACTGTGTGTGTCTCTTCTGTTAGTCAATTGAAGTGGTAATGTGTAGGGGAATTTAGTGCTAGAAATTAGCAGGCAAGAAGTCAATGCTTACATGTCTCTGTTTTGCAACTAATAAGTACACGTATTCTGTTCCCAAGCAGGAATAGAACTTGTATAATGTACTTGCTTACCACCTCACTAATGGGGAACGAGAAGCAATAAAATAGACCCCAATAACAAGAAATTAATCAGAGGTGCAGAACGGATTATGAGTAGTTCTTCTGGTGATTTTGACAGCAAGGAAGTAATGCACGAGTTTAGATACTACGGCTGACCAGTATGTGCATGTCCTGGTGTAATTGAACCGCCTATACAGCTCAGGTCAGGTGGCTTATGGAATGGTTTAGCTAAGCTCAGGTGGCTTAGATAGTACTAGCATGCAGAATTTAACAGTAACTTATTCTGGAGAAGGATGATAAGGACAATGCTGTTTTCACATGCATGTGAACATGTTTCTACATGGATTCCTTGGGTCAAGATAATTACCTGAGGGATCTGATGTAGCATCGCAAGATCAATGTTGACGGCACAACAGGTGTCAATTATTAAGGCAAGCTGCGCTTTCACATTGCGAGATTAAAAGGGTCTCAGAGAGGCGCGGGAGGTCCACCAGCTTCAAGCAGCTTGCTCCTCTTATGAAGAGCTCTCTCAAGCTGGTGGCCTCCTCTCCAAGCTGCTGTGGGAGACCTCTCAGCTTGGGGCAGCTCGTAAGTTCCAACTCCCTCAAACGAGGCAGCAGCTGCAACCTTGGAGGTGGGGCTTCCCCTTTTCGCTTCGCAGCAGCACCATCCTCTCCCCCTACCTTAGATGCTGCTTCAAAAAAGGTCCACTGCTCCCAGTTGGGCATATCTCGTATGACCAAACATTCAAGCTTGGGGAAAGCAACCGCCCCCTGGAATCCGGGGTTACCTACCCCGCAGCCTACAAATTCTAGCCCGATCTTGGTAACTGCAGTTGCTCCATCAATTCTTAAATATTTCAAGTTGGGTAGCTGCCCAATCGGTGGAAGATGCACACAGGATTTGCAATCAATGAACTTCAAGTGTTTCACTGAAGACAAATGGGTAGTACCAAGCCAGGTTGGATAGGTCCGACCAAAGAATCCCCAAATAACTAGATCTTCCATGTTGTGTGGAGGGATTAACTGCTCAAAGATCTTCTCAATGTTGCTAACATCTTCTTCTGAATATGGCTCACCTATACGTTCGGTGCACACTAGATGTAAAACTTTAAGATACCTCTTGTCTATTAGCAATGGATCTGCACTACAATGAGCTGCTCTTTCCAATTTGATTGTAACAAGCCGCCTTAGCTGTGAAAGATGTCCCAACTCTTCCAAGTTCCATCCATCTTGTGTTTTAGCATTACCATTTTTACCACTTCCACCACCAATAGGAAATCCTTCCAAATCATTGAGGAATTTCAATTTGTCTATCCCTTTTGGAACCTGATTTATTGGAGTATCTTCAAGACCGAGGCGCCTTAAATTACACAATTTGGTGATTGCCAAAGGAAGACTTTGCAAAGCTTCACACCTCTGCAAGTTAAGTATCTGAAGGTTTTTAAGCGAACCAATGGACTCTGGAAGGCAAGATATGTCTGTCTCATCAAGGTCAAGTAATCGTAGATGAAGCAAACATCCAATACAATCTGGAACACTTTGTATAGTTGAACCGGTTAGATCCAAAACACGAATATGCGGAAGTTTCTTGAAAAGTGAATGATCAACCACCAGGGACTTCTTATAAATCGTTCTCAAGGTCCTCACTTTAAGTTCTTTCTTATTCGTGCTAGGTAGCACTAACTTATCCTTCTCAGGGACAATTGAAATACGCCGCAGTTTAGACAAACTTTTACCCCGTAATGATTCAGGGTCTCCAATAAAACATTCTTCTCTTGATAAATAAGAAGCAAGCTGCCTTAAGAGATCGTGCATTTTGCACCTCACATGGTCAAAATTTGAACCATCTGGTTGGAGGAAATTCCGATGGATTAGCTCATAGTAGTACTCTACTGCCGTGTCTTCTAGTAATTGGCCTTGTTGCTCCTCTACAAAGCCTTCAGCAACCCATAACCTGACTAGATCATCACAGTAAATGTGAGAATCTTCAGCATACATAGCACAATAAAGGAAACACTGCTTCAGATGTTGTGGTAACTCATCGTAGCTTAGATATAAAGCGCCTTCTATTTCACTAGGATGCTTGCTCTGGGACCAAGCATTTTTGCTCAAAATCTTTTTCCACTCATTCTCTGTTTGGTCTTTGCTTGCCAAAACACTAGCTGTTACCTTGATTGCAAGAGGGAGGCAACCGCACTTACGAACAATCTCAATCCCAATATTTTTCAGATTTAGCACTTCTTTCTCTTCATTAATGTTCATGCTCTTCCAAAGTAGCTCCCATCCCACATCTAATGACATGAGATCAACTCGATGGGTATGTTCTACACCGATTTTCATTGCAATCGTATCATCTCGTGTTGTTACCAAAATTGCTCCTACGGCTGCTGCATGTAACGGAGTTCTTAGTAGATTGGTCCATACATTGAACTGCCACACATCATCTAGCACAAGAAAGAAACTATTGTCTTGAATTGTTTCCGCGAGCTTGCTCTGGAGTTCTGCTATGCTTTCACCTTGCTCTTGATGTACTCCCATATTTCGGAGAACCTCTTTTAGAAGAGTAACATCCTTGTACTCTTGCGAAACACAAATCCACGCGCGCTTCTTGAAGTTCCCTTTTATTCTTTGATCATTGTATATTTTTTGAGCAAGTGTTGTCTTACCAACTCCTCCAGTTCC
Source organism: Dendrocalamus sinicus (assembly GCA_036346575.1). Lineage (NCBI taxonomy): Eukaryota > Viridiplantae > Streptophyta > Magnoliopsida > Poales > Poaceae > Dendrocalamus > Dendrocalamus sinicus. The sequence continues at coordinate 50,478,083 of CM070671.1, forward strand.
AACAATAGCGAGCTTGTAATCCCTATTTTCCTTATGTGCAAGAACCAAGTCAACCAATTTCCTGCTAGAATGTATTATCTCCTTTCCCACAAGGTTGGGTTCAACAAGGTGGGAACTTTTTCTCAGTTTGGATGTTGAACTTTGACCAACATGTGCTGCATCCGAACGTGTTAGAAAACTTCCACCCAGCTTTGAGATCTTCTCTATTCTAGTATTGAGGTTTCTGATTTTAACAGCAATGACATGACGCCTCTGAATATTAGGAAAGCAAGATAACAACGAAATACCACTACATGCAGTCGAGTTCCTTGATGATGATGGACGATCTTCTAGTAGCTTACTGCCTTCAAATCTAGCCAAGTCAATAATATCATCAGCATCGAACATTGCATCCCGTAGCTCACCAAGCCAGTTGTTAACGGCTTGCTCTTCTATTCTCCTCTGCTCAGCATCATTAAGAAAGCATTGTATTTGGTTCATAGTTCTCTGTAGTTCTGCGAGCTCTTGTTTTACACCTAGAATCAGAATTGCCTCCTCTGTAATTATATCTTGCAACTTTTTGGCACATGATCCAACCAAAGAATCTAGTATGGTAGTCATCAGACAAACTTGATAAGGGAGATCCACCAAAAATACCAAGTGATTTATTTCAGACTACCAAGGTCGCAAGCTGCCAAAGAACGCACAACATACGTTAAGACGGTTTGGAAATTACACAAGGTTTACTAAATTTATATCTTTGTCACAGAGATCTACAAATATCACTACTTACTTTTCATTTCCATTTTGAATTTGTTCGGATACTAAAGCTATGTAATGGCTTTACTGTGCCCAATAGCGTTAGCACAACATGTGCGTCGGTAGATATCCAGAACATTGGTGCACCAAATCATATATATATATATAACCTTTTTTGAAATTGAAATATAGATATACAGAAAAATATACAGAAAATTTTTTGATTGGTGCACCAAATCAAATTTCACATGATATACAGAAAAATATAACCTTTTTTGAAATTGAAATTTAAGTTTAATTTGAGAGTACCAGAAATTTTGTAATTGCTATGGTTGTTCATTCAACATGTCATGCATATTAGCCAATTCCGTTTGAACGTTGTGTATTTTCATAATTATTCCTGAGTCTGGCCAAGTCGCTCTTACAATATATATATATATATATATATATATATATATATATATATATATATATATATATATATATATATATATATATATATATAACTGTACAAATGTACATAATTCAATATGTGATGGTACTGTACTTCTTAAAGCAGAAAATATGGTAATTTTGACACTGAAAATGTGTTTTGAATACCTTCACTTAGTTATTAACTAGCTTGTAAATCATGTATAATGACCGTCCATGTGCATGAGGAGCTAATACACATCACGGCTGCAGTTTTTCCAATCAGGTACGTCAAAAAGGCTCAAGAAAATGGATTCACAGTAGCGGCCGTAAAATTGAACAGTACACTGATGGGAAAAGCACTAAATACTGATGAACTACGTGTCAACTCTAAAGCTCTGCTATCGTTTTGTCCTTCTACTTTGGGTTCTTCTACAATTTTTTTTTAATTTTATAAATAACATGGCTTATTTGGTTTTTTTTTTGTATGATCCGATGAAAGATCACGTGGACTTATCCCATATTTATGATGAGTATTTGATTTTGCTTGTTTCTTCCTATCGAAGCTTAAATTTGATTTTGTGTTTTGAACTCTCTAGTTTTTGTTGTCAGTAGCTATTGGTCTGACCGTTGTGCGATTGTGGACAGATCAGTCATGCCTTGGTGGTCTAACTGGCAATGTTGTTGCAGTTTGACCAGTGTAATTCAAGCTTCACTATATTGGTTTTGGTGATTAATGACTCGTTTGTTGAGTATTTAGATGAAAATGTGAAAATTATGGAAGTATACATTTTACGTTATATTCTTATATCTTGTTGCATTCTTCAGATCTAAAATATATATTGATTTCTACCAAAAGTCTAACTTGAATATATGCATATGTTTTTATTCCATATTTTTGTATGCACACATTTAGAGAGAGTTCACCCTATATTTTTAGATTTCATTAGTATTGATCTAAGCTTTTTATCTACAAATATTGGGGATCTCTACTTTGAAATATATTGTTTGAGTATATAAAACTTATGTAGTTCATATATACTCATATCGATTTATATCAAATTATTTGCAATTATGGTAGTTGTCATCAATTACCAAAACGGGAAAGATTGAAGAATCTAGACCGGTCATTATAAGTTAATGATATATTTTGTTAATGACAATCACATTATAGAACTAACATTTTTCATGACTTGGATGAATAAATTATATTCCATGATTGATGAAGACTTTGGATGACATCATGAGTAGATTATCATTAAGCCAAGGTTCAAGAAGAGGATGCACATCAAGATTCCGAAGAGAAGATGATCATGAGTTGATCATCAAGTCAAGAGAAAAGATATCATGTGTTGATGGAGGGCACGTGAAGGATGCATATGGGTTGATGCATATCAAGACAATGACCTAGATTTGAAATGAAGATATGCATCATCAATCTTCAAGAGGATACTCAAGACAAAGGTATAACTAGTTAGGATTAAGGATATATTCCTAGTCTTTTACCAGTCTCGGTGTTTAGTTGAAAGACCATATTGCTAGTGTAGGTATTAAGATTAGTCTTGTCTAGTAACTTGAGTCCCATCATGTGTTTATAGCTCAATTACGTTTGCTTTAGCTTTCTTTGGCATGATGTTATTATTTGCGAATGTGTTTTGTAAATAGTTGAGGCTCATGCACCTAATCCTTGTAGCATGTAACTATAGTTTGCAAATGTATTTTGCAAATGCTTGAAGTCCATGTTTTCCTATTCCTTCTAGTATGATGCTTATATTTACGCATGTGTTTTACAAATGGTTATCGCTCATGCACAATCCTTATAGCATGCAACTTAGGTTTGCAAATGTGTTTTGCAAGCATGTTAAGTCCATGTATCTACACCTTGTGTCATTACTCTAGTGTGCGAATGTGTTTTATAACTTATTGAGAATCATGGTTTGATTGATTCTTGTGTTCATGATACTAAAATTTGTGAATGTATTTTACAAATCTGTTGAAGTATATGCACTCTCAGGAAAAAACGGTATGACTGCAAGTTTAATGGCGGTACTACTGGTAGGCGGTATGACTACATCTAAGGTGCGGTAGTACGTAGAGAAATTTCGATATTTGACACTGAATACGTACGCCTCTCAACTTTTAACCCCCAATTCGTACGTCTTTGGAAATTTAACCCTGTCACTGCGAATTCTTTTGATTCAAGGGATTCTCTTCATTTTCGCAGTGACAAGTGTCAAAATAGAAAAGGAGAGAAAATGAGGAGAATCCCTTGAATCAAAAGAATTCACAGTGACAGGGTTAAATTTCCAAAGGCATGCGAATTGAGGGTTAAAAGTTGAGAGGCGCACGTATTCAGTGTCAAATATCGAAATTTCTCTAGTACTACAGTCTAGTAGTACATAATTTCTAGAGAGCATGTTGTTGGACCATTTTTCTCTGGTGAAAATGGTAGTAGCGGTAGTACCAGCCCCTGTGAGTGTGCTAGTACCGATTTCCCTGATTAATGACTAGTTTTATACCCGTTACAGGGGAGCGATAGTACCAGCCATCCCATGGTGGTACTACCACATTTCCTAGTTTTTGGTCCTAATGGCTAGTTTCTTTGTGTGTGGTATAAATACCTTCTTGTGGCCAGTTGGAGAAGTTGTTGCTGCACCCATTTTCACTCTCTTGAGCTAGTGTGAGTCTCTCCTCTCAATTGTACATGTGTTGCACCTTGTGAGTAAGGAGAGAAGTCTCTAGTTGCATGTGTTGCATCTAGAGGTGGATCTCATATCCACTTGAGCTTGTGCATTCGTTACACGTGGTGAGAGTCAAGCAATGGGCTTGACTTGTTACTCTTGAGGTTGCCAACTCCTAGACGATGTAGAGGTGTCGTGCCCTGTGATCTTCTCAAAGAAGTTTGTGAGAAGGCCTGACGTATTGTGAAAGTTATAACTCACCTACCCGAGCAGAAAAAGAGTTATCACTAGTAAAATCGAGGTATTTGGCTTAATTTATGGAGCTGATCCAATTCATTTCGGCTTACCTCAACGTGGACTAGGGGAGACCGGCAAGTCTGCGAACACCACGATAAAATATCGTGTGTTAATTATGGTTCATTCTCTTGTGCTCAATCTACATTCAAGTAATTTATGTTCATAGAATTAAATTGATTACTTGTCACCCTAGGATTGCAAACCTTTGACATAGACTTTGAGTGTTGGTGCACTTAGGTGAACATAATTGTCTTAGGCTTTATTTGTGCAAAACTGAATAGATTTACTCTTTCGCATTATGAACTCGGATTTAGCCAAATAAATTTAAAACCACCTGTTCATCCCCCCTTTAGTCGGCCTCCTCGATCTTACAACCAGCCATGGTGTTGCGGTCTGACCGGAGAGCGGTAGTATCGGGCCATAGTTGGCGATGAGGTATGAGATGTTTTTGGGAGTGGTCTGACCATCCTTGTCATGGCGGTTTGACCAGTGTCTAGGGTGGTCTCACCAATTTGGTGGTCACACTCAAACCTGCCCCTACGGTTGAGTGGAGTTTGTTTTGGGTGTTGTTGGTGTTAGTCATGGCGCTATACAACTTTTGGTCATGGAGAGTCTATACAAATGTGAGTCATGACGTGTGTCCATGCATGTGTGATTTGCTAATGAGAGTCAAGTGCATAGCATTTGTGCTCGGATCAATTGGTTGTTTTTTGCTGTATAGGTGCTTGATGATTGTTGGGGCCAATGGTAAGACCTAAGCTACATAGGGGGTCCTGAGGCCATGGCATATCACGTAAGTTTGGGTGGAGCATCATCTCAAGTGGAGAAGCACGTGAGAAAAACAAGAATTGTGAGGAGGCAAGTGCATGCATGTTATGTGCCAAATGGATTTGTGTGTTTTAAGTGGTGCCATTCCTCGGAGCAGGCGTATAATCTTAACAGCACATAATTAGGCATCATGGACTATGGTGCGATGTAGTGTGCTATAGGACTCAGACATTTCAAGTGGTGACAGACTCGGAGCGGTGTACCATCTTGGCAACAAGGCGTTGGGGATCGCATCTTCAAGAAGGCCGGTGGGTGGCAATTGAGAAAATTGTCCAATATTAGGTGGGTTGATGGTTTACAAAACTGTGGTGTTGTTCTAAGTGGTTTGTCACATCTTTAAGAATGGAATATCTTATTGGGCTATTAGAGCCTTGTGGACATTGTACTTTGAAAAGCGTGCAAGTGTGTGAGAATGTAAAACCCGTTTGTATATAGGTTACTGATTTTTTTTCATTTGTAAGTGGTGTGATCCACTAAGTGTATCTAGGTTAGGACATGGTGTGAGGTGAGGATCTCTCACTATATAAGCCTTGTATTGAGTTGAGTCAAGTAAAAAGTCTACGAGAGAGATTAGAGTTTTCTAGTGTTTGTGCCTTTTGTGTGTGTGTTCTAGGCTTAGCTCTATCTACTGAGTGAGTAGCTATAAAATATTCCTCTGCAAGTAAAATAAATATCCAAAGTTTGCCCAAGTGATTTGTGCCATAGAGCATCTCTTGTGCTTTTGATTTACTTGGCTTTGTTGTTTAGATTTTTCTCTTCTTGATGTTTCCTAGTGCCAATGATGTGCAAGAGGTGAAGACATTTGTTGGAGATTAGATTCCATCCATCTAAGAACCTTCTAGGGAGAGTCCTTGAGTTTGCCGGTATTCCTCAAGAGAGATATGATTTTAGGGTTTTGCTCTTGTGGGTGTTTTGGGTTGAATTTGTGCTGCGATCTATGTTGTTATAACATGTGAAAACTCATCCAAGGTCATCTAGACCTTCAAGGACTCGCGAGCAAGAGTATATCAAGATTTCTCTCTTTCATTTGGTTTTGATGCATTCTTGCTTGTTTTTGATAAAAGTAAAAATCTTTGCATCGATCTTCATGATCTATAATTGAAATAAGTTCTTAACATCCTAATTAGGGCTTGTGCCAAGTTTCACTGTGTTGGATCAGTGATTTAAGAGTTAGCTCTTTTATGGATCATGTGCAGTGTTGTTTAGCACTTTCCTCGGCTTACGATCAGACCACAAGGAACTGAGCGATCAGACCAGCGACCAGTCAGACCGATGGCCGGGCGGTCCAACCACCTAGCGGTCGAACCGGTGTCACAGGTAGTCTAATTTTGAAAGGATCATTCACCCCCATCGGACTCACCATTCTGATCATACATTGGAGCATCATCAAATGACAGACATTTAAGAAAATGCAGATGATCCTACTTCCTAGGTATAGAATCTTGAACATTTCATTAGGGCATCTCTAATAGTGCTATCTCAGCTGTCTCTTAGCTATATTAAATGAGTAAACTCCTATGTGGAGGAAAGAGGAGATAAGGGGAGACAATATTCTATCTCTTATGCAAGAGAACACTTGAGCCCACAAACCAACACAAATAGTGAGATGATGTGAGGTAGGAAGTTATTATGAAAATAGTATAAAATAGTTAGATGAATGATTTATTGTTATAGAGGTTGTCTCTAATACTCTCTTTAGGTCAGATAAAAACTTTAGAAATGACTTTAAGAGACATACTATTATATGCCCTTACTGGCATTTGATCAACCGCTGCGGGACGTCCAGCCACAGCTCTGTAATACCACTAAATTGCAAAAGACAGAATTAGGGAAGGTAAGGGCGGTTTTTGCCGTCAGACCCATCGGCTTTTAGAATGCCGATTAAGTAACGCTCACAGAGGTTCCTAGACCGTCCTGGGGCGGTCGGCACCGTCTCGCATTCTGGGTTTTCGTCATTCGGCAGGAAATTCTATTCTTACCTGTCACCGATTTACCTGCCACAGTAGAAGAGCACCAAATAGTATAGCGCTGCCGTTGGACCAAAAAGCCCTTAGGGCCATAGCCAGCCAAGGATAAAAGGGAGGGGTAGAGGCGGCATTTCGTAGTGAGAGAGATAGCCATGCCTCTTAAGTAGACAAGACATCACACAGCCACCTTTCCTACTCCACTTTTCTGCCTTAGCCACAGAAGTCGTGCAACACCATTTCACTTCCCCAGCCGAGAGGAAGGGAGGAGGCAGAGAGAGCAATGAGGAGAAGGGCAAGAAGGAGAAGGGCTAGGAGGAGAAGAGATCCCAACGGAGCTCAGTCAACGCTGTTGATAGCATCCAGAGGAGGTCATCCACAACCACTTCCGTTTCTAGTCCCGTAAAACAGGTAGGTTGCCCATTCCCCCATGTTTATCCAACATGGCCACACAAGCACAAATCTTGAGCCGTCACGGCCACACTAGCATGCGTAAAGAAGAGAGGGGAGTAGGGCAAAGTGTACCATGGTGAATCCGCACCGAGGATCAGTACCGGTGGTTGGGGAGCTATGAGGGTAGTGGAAGTCGACGGCGGCCTGGGGCCAAACCCGCAGTGCGGCTTTGGTCGAGCAACGTGGGAGTCGAAGACGAGGACGGAGGCGCACAAGGCCGGAGGGGAGTAGCCAATGGCAGGGCCGACCGGATCTGGCCCCGACCGGTTAGCCTAGGAAGAGCCGCCGACGGCGCGCCCTAGCTCCTCGGGCCGGAGCCCCTCCGCGCTGCTACCCGCTGAGAGAGAGAGACGGGGGAAGGCGTGGAGGAGGAGTGGCCGGCGGTGAGCACTGGACCGGCGAGCCGAGCTTGGCCACGCGCTGGCGCCACACCGCCGCCTCCCCTGAGAAACCGCCAGATCGAGCGATCGGGGCAAAATAGGAGGGAGAGGGGATGCGGGTGAGTAGTGGAGGAGGAGGGGTGGCCGGCGAAGAGCACAGGGCCGGCGAGCCCTGAGTTCGGCCATGCATCACCGCGCCGCCTGGGGGGAAGCACTCGGGCATAGCCGGCGGGAGAGGGAGTGAGAGATGGGGAGGGGATGAGGCCGGTCAGCCGAAGGGGTTAAAGGGGTGAGAGAAGAGAGGCCCGGCCAGGTGATAGAGAAAAGGAAAGAAAAAAAGAAAGAGAAGAGAAAAGAAAAGGAAAAAAATAAAAGAAAAGAGGAGAAAAAGAGAAAAGGGGGAGTTTGGTACCTACATATCGGACCCTTAACCCCCGGGCTGTTTACGCCAGAATCGGGATATGCGTGTAGAGTCGTCATCGCCCTTTTAATCTCTGGTTTCATTTTAATGTGTTAAGTCAGATTTATTGCGTGTTCAGGTGGAGGTCTTGAGTCGACGTCGTCGCCACGTCACTTTGCCCCGCTTGGTTAACAGGCAAGTACATGGTAGAGCGGTAGACCAGAGTTTATGAATATGCGATGTTTACATGATGTGATAATGTTTATGTGGAAATGTGATGATTACATGATATTTATGTGGAAATGTGATGTTTACATGACATAAAGTTGCATGGTAAATGATGGTTATGATGATGGAGTAAGGTGGGCAATGATACTTACCTGCTAATGATGTTAATGATGAGCATGATTATGACAATGAGCATATGCATTTGCATTATGTGCACTCAAGAGTGAGGGCGGTGAGAAAGTCTCTAGCTACGAGTAAAGCTAATGGACTAATCCGGAGTGCTCTTGAGTAAGTCCTACCTCGGTAGGCCTCCACGGGAGTGGAGAGACCCCTGTGCCGAAATGGGCAGGCCCAAGATTATGGGTGAACATCGACGGGTGTTCACTCGGCAATACCAGTATTTGCAATGTGATGAGCAAATGTGCATGTAGAGCAGTGTTGCATTGCATTAATGATATGGTAATATTGGAACATGAAAATGCATGTGGAGTATGATATGGTTAATGTGGAAACATGAGAATGATGTTACAAACATGACAATGCCTGCGGAATATGTTATGGTTGGTGAAATTGCTTTCATGTTTTGGTAGTGTTTATCGTTCTATTATGTGCTTGCTGGGTCTTTGGACTCACCCTTGCTCTGTTTTTTTTAGGTGGCCGTTGAGGAAGTCATGCTCAGGTGGGAGTAGGACATGAATAACTTCACGTATTTGCAGCACCTCATGTATCAGCTTTTGCTAGTATGATAACTCCACTAGTAAGATAGATTAGTTGCTTAACAATGGTACGGTGTGAGTGGTCTCTGCTTCATGAATAAAGTATAGTTTTCTTAAAATGAGTAGCAAATGTTTAAAAGTGGTATTATTATGCAATGATGGTAGCACTCTAGGCTCAAAGGTTGGGCAGGGTGTTACAAAGCTCCTTTTGTCTCATCCATCTTAGTAAACTCTTAGTTATACGTGGTAGCCTATAATATTGTCTATATGTTTCGTCGTAGTAAGTAGTAACACAAACATCAGAGAAACAAAGATGCAAGACATTAAGTACAGTCCAAAGCCTTACCTTAATCAAGGTACTTCCCAGAAAGATAAACAATAAGAGTCTGTAATAATGATCTCACAGAAGCTGTTTGTTCTGCTTATCAACCCATTACCACTTTGAGTGTTCGACAAAGTGAGACCAAGGGAGATGGAGAACAACTTCTCCGAGCAATTCACGTGTAGAACAGAACAGAGATGACTATCAGTACATCACCCTGCTGGAAGGAGAGTGATTTAGTTTCAACAAGTGGACAATCGGAAATGAACAAACCCGATCCTCATGAAACCTCCAGTCCCTACATCACCACACACAAAGTTGAGCATATGCTGTTTAAATGAGAAGAGAAGGAAGAATAAATCTGAATTATTTCTTGATTAATTGACTACCTAGAGCTTACCACAGCAAACTGCATTCATGAGATGGAACGAAGCAACAGACGAGGAACGGTTGAGAGGAGTGCTTTCTCCTAAAGCCTTGCTACAAATATGTATACTCACCAGCAGAGTACACAAACGTAACAAAATAAAAGCGTGCGAGTGCGTAGTCCCAACGATATAGCGCGTGCATGCATGCGCTATATGTGTGTTGAGTAAGATCACGAATGTACTCGCGCGCATCTGTTATGTGGTGCGCATGGCAGCAGGCATGAACCAGGCAGCTCGTGGTGAGTCAACTACTGATAAATATCAACTAAATTTGTACTAGTACGCATTGCTGCTGGAGTGATGTAATACTTGGAGATGCCATTAGGATAAGATGAACGCGCATGGGAACTCTGAGCTACAGAGAGGTCCTCTTATGTTATTGCCCCCCCTTTCGTCAGATCAAGCCCGTTCAAAATCCAGGAGATAAACACGGCTGACTGTTTCATGATCCAACCATCCCTAGTTCCGCCCTTATCTATGCAAGTTGCAGTTGCACATTTTTTTGAGTCCTAAGTCTACATACATAACACCTCTGTTTAGGTTAGGATAGGATGAACACGCAAGCAAACTTATGTGGTAGAGAGAGGTCCTCTTATCTTGGTTTTCCCCTTTCGTCAGATTGGGCCTGTTCAAAATGCATAAAATCAACAAAATTGTTCAACCCCACCTTCCTTAGTTCAGTCTAGTTTATGCGAGTTGCGCTTCTTTTTTTTTTACATGTAGCCACGTCTACATACATAAGCCAAGAAAATTAACAATACGGCGATGACAGCAACGGGTTTCGATGCAACTCCAACCAGTTCCAAAATTCAGAAAACAAGCAACAGTATTAGCGGAACGCCAAAACTTGGCATCAATGCTTGCAATTTGCAGCTTGATTCAGGTCCAGAAAGTCTTAACACAGGGATTGACAGCACATTGCACATTTTCAGAGCCCAAATTATCCAGAGGCTAAAATTAGCATAGGCACTCGAAGTCGATATAAGCTGAGAAGGAATCGAAATTCCACATCAAATGAAGAAACACTTTGTGTGACGAGTCCCAAAAGGGCCCATGCATGGGGTTTCTCAACAAAAACATATGAACTGCTCGGCGTGCATGCATTACCGTGATGATGAGTTCTGCGAGCAGGGGCAGATTCGCTCGTTGCAGAAGATGGCCCCCCACCGAGGCGGACTACTCGAAAAAAAAAAGGAATTCGCCGGGAAGCCATCGAGCAGATCGGGTCTCCGGAGCGGCGGGTCAGCTCGCCGGCGGAGACGCACAAACCGATAGCGTGCGTACGATGCGAAACACTGAGTCACGGACCTTGCGACTCCTTTCCTCTGCATTTGGATTCCGACGGCTACCCCTGCAGTTCCCCTCCCTGTTCATCCACCGTCCGTTTCAATCGGACGGCCTAACTGCCTGTTGTTCTGTGCTTGGCCCCACAATGCATCGTACATGTAGAAAACACAACTACTACTACTAGTTAAACTGCCATGATTCACCGCGAATAAACAAAAGCTCTGATAAAACGAAGAAATACTTGTCGTTTCTGGTGAATTAGCCAAACTCCCAAAACATTTGCACGACTAGCTATTATAATAGCTCTATATTGTTTGTGTAACACAAAACTGATACCGGCCAAAATCTGCCTACCTATATCAGCTCGACAAGGCTAGTTAGCAGGGTCTGGTCCTAGCCCAAAGTTTCTTACCTATAGTTCATCTAGGACTTTTCCTTTGATTTTTTAATTATTTATGTTTGATAGGATTGTAGGAAATGTAAATATTGCAAAACAGCTCACTTATATTTGCATTGTCTTAGATTTTTTTTGTTTACATAGCCATGCTTATTTTTATGTGCTTGTTTATTTTGCAGGATGTTAATCCGAAGGCTCGTCCAACTGAGTCATCATTGTATTATTTTGTCATCTTTTTTCACGATAGCTATTGCTCCATGCAAGACAGAAAAATACAAAAAAAAAGTTAAAAACATCAAAATTAAAAAAAGAAAAAGAAAAAACTAAAAATGAAGCTCCGCTTTACTAGGTTTTCTGGAACTCTGTAATGAAGGATGTATCACAAAAATCTAGTTGATTACGACTGAACATTAGCATAGAGATGTTTCTTTAGAGTAGCATATAAGCATCAGATGGTTTTGATAACACTAGAGTTACATTCAGGCTTTAGTAATTAGTACTCAATGTAGTATTGAAAAGGCAAACCAACATGTAATGCACTAGTGCTTAAGCATCAACAATAGGGGTGAAAATGGATCGGATAGTTTCCGATCGATCCGGATGAAAACGAATATGAATTATGTCGAATCGAATTTTCTTCGGATAATTCTCAGATCGGAAACAAATACGGATTTTTTTGTCGGAAACGAATACGAATACAGCAGGACTGATATCCCACGAATACGGATACGAATACGGATTATCTGGATAATACGGATTCGGATATCTGAGATTTCAGTCCAACATTGCCCAGCCCAAGCCAGCCTATCTCATCTCCCCTGCAGCTAGCCCACTAGCACATATTTATGTTTATTAAAAATAAATTTAGTATTGTCAGTAGATTAAAATTTGTACCAATTAAATTGATGTATTGCCGTTTAAATCATTCTGATGCAAATTTAAATTCTTAATTAATTTATTAGTCACATGTAAATGATAGAAATCCATTAAAAATTACTTAGGACTTTAGAAAAAATTAATTGCCATTTGAAGATTTAAAATCTGTACAATAGTATGACTATTGTGGATAAAAATACTTATGTTTGTTTAGATTTCATTAATGTTTTGAAAAAATAAACTATTTATGTGTTTTCATTGATTTTGGAAGTATAGTTTAAGGGGTTTTTATGTTTCGATAAATATTCATGACCGTATTCATTTCGATTCGTATTCGTTCCGTATCTGTATTCGATATTATTTGTATTTGTATTCGTATCTGAGCTATCTGTATTCTTATCCGTACCTGAGAAAAAAATATGAAAACAAATATGGTAGAGACATTATCCATCCATATTCGATATGTTTGCATCCCTAATCAACCAAGCCTGCCTACTGTGTTTCCAGCCAAAGCAATGCACCCCTTTGACATGACATTATTAGAACTCTTCCAGCTCTCTGGCATCGCCCCTCACCCCTGCCATCAAGATGCATGATTGATCTTAGCCAAGCTTAGGCTGTAGTGCAACGCCTAGACGACACACAAAGTGGTGGATCCTCCCTCACAAAAAATAAATTTAATATCATAGCAGACACATGACTTACATATTAGATATTAAACTGATAAGAACATATACTACATTTGATCTTAGCCAAAAGGCCGAGAAAGGTATGAATTAGGATGGAGAACCGCGCATCCTTTTATAGCCTCTCCTCCTGCCATGCTGCTGCTCGGATATCCGATGTGGTACTAAACACGGCTGCCTTCCCTCCTTGCTGCCTCTCCCACGCGCACGCTGCTTCTTTCGGCAGAATTTTCGAGTGCACAGATCGTCGAACCTGATCTGCTGCCGGCAATGCGCCCCTGTCCTCCCCGGCTCCCCTCTCTCTGCTAAGTATCTCCAGTGCCGGTTCAATGTTACACTTTCTTGCAATTTCTTGTTGCGTAAGAGTAGAGAGATTTGGAGATGACTCATCGCCTGGGAGCCTAGGTGTCGAGCTCTGGTTAAAACTCGTCGTGATGGATGGCGCCAGCCACCAGTAATTTAATTAAGAGTTGGATCGAGCTAATAATGCATCAACGAATGTCTGAGGCTCCCGTTCAGAATGCATAAGCAACAAAATCAGAGTGATTGTTAGCTGCTGCTGGCCCTTTCATGGGCCTTCGTTGCGCCGGCTACCATAGAATTCATGTCATACTCGGATTGTACAAATCGTTTGCTGTTTACATTGTTGCGAACTTGCGATCTGACGAGGTTCAGCCGTAAACTAAGATAAAGAGTCTTATAGCTGAAAGCTGGGAAGCCAATGCAAGATTCATGCATTTGATACATAAAAATTTGGAGCCAGGTGAGGGCCGAATTTTGTTTTCTGCAGAAGTTTTCTCTGGTTTTTACAGGCATTCTATAGGGTGGCACATGCTACTCTCAAGGGGGGTGAGTGTGCTGAGTGTGTTCTTGTTGTACTCATGATCTCAAAAAGAAAAAGTCTATGGCACAAAATGTAATATACAAAAAATTATATTTCATCGGAAACTCTAGTTAAATTTGTACTTTAAACTAAATACTAGTGACATACTGATTAATTTTAATTAGCGTCCAACACTAAGTAATTTTAATTAACGTCAGATTAAGCGGAGACTAGCAGCAGCCTATAGGTTTATAAGAGCAACTCCAGCAGGGCCCCTACTTAAGCCCTCAAAACCAAATTTGAGGGCTTGAGGCAAAAACAGAGGTCCAGCAGGGCCCCTACTAGACACCTCAAATTTGAGGGGGCCCTCCAATCCCCCCTCCGGCCCTCATTCCTAGGGGCTCTAGGCCAAGCCCTCAAATCACGGTTGGAGTCCGTTTTCCTGCGCGCGCTTGGTCCCGCTCCTTTCCCCCGCCCGCCTCTTTCCTCGGCCTACGCGCGACTTCTTTCTTCGTCGCGCGGCTTCTGCGGGACCGATGATGTGACCACGCCACCAACACATACGACCATAGCGGTCAATATCAAGATTGAACTAAAGGTGAATTCGTTTCTTCAACTTCAACACATTTTAAATGAGAATATGATGCTACCTAATGATGAAAATATATATATTTGTAGCACCACATCACTTTGGAACCAATTGAAGCAAGGGTTCACGTTAGACAGGTTTTGAATCCAATTCGGCCTCCAGATCAATTCGGATTCAGCCTGACATGCCAATTTCAAATGGCCATAACTTTTGATCCAGAAGGCTTCTCAGGGCCCGTTAGTACCGTTGGAAAGCTCTTGGAGTCTAGTTTCAGATGGATCTGGTCTCACCTCCAAACTCCATCCGAGCAGATCAGAAACTGCGAAACAAGTCATGTCACTTTTCCAGTCCGAGTCAAAGTGGGCCGAGGGCCTTGTAACTTGGGCTATTTGGGCCAGTACTGTTCATATGAACAATACCACGGCCACATGAACAGTAACCGCAAATAGTATCATATCCCTTATCATTAGATAAGTGCGGCTTTCCCCTCCCCTATTTAAGGAGGCCGCACCTCTTTAGTTTTCCTTGGGTTTTTCTTAAGAGATTATTCTGCTTAGCAGTTTCGCCGCATGTTCGGTTGAGGAACCCCAACTTGTGAACTTAAACATTATTCACAATTTCAGATTGCATCTTAAACTCTCTTGCTTGTGTTCTCGATTCGCTTGCAGAAGATAGCCTTCTTGGCGAGGTCAACCGTGTTCGCACGGTTGATAACCAATGAGCGATGGTGTAGTGATTGCGAGGGTTCGATCTGTTTTGGTCTGAGCCTTTGAATCATCAACGTCGAGATCTCCACAATCGACTTATCAGTATCTCTCGGAAGATCGGGCCATCGTCACATCGGTTGGTATCGAGCAACGGTTGCGTGAGGTAATTCTTGTATCCCTAGTTAGTAGATTGGTTTTATTTCCTATAGTCCAGAAAAAAATTGCCCCACAAAAGAATTAATTCCATTGTCCAAACCCCGTTGTGCCTTTCAATATGTTAGTTTTGGTTTGCTAAATTGAATTTGTGGCCATATTAGCATTGTCTAGTTGCTGGTCATATCTTTGTTCCATTAAAAAAAATCCAAACAAAAGAAAAAAATCTCCACCCCAAACCCTAATTTCCAAATTCGGCTGAATTTTCCTTTCTCTGCAGCCGCCACCAAAAATGCCATATCTTTTGATTCCGAGATTATTTTTGATTGAGACCACCGCCATTAGATTCAAAAATTCCTTATCCATCTATCTGTAAAATTTCACGTCATTCCAGCAAGGCAGTTAAGAGATATATGCGGTGAAATTTGACCCAATTATCTGTTTTGAATCTGCAACTGTCAGCAGTTGTGATTTTTGTGCGAATTTCTGTGTCGGGTTTCGGAAGTTGGCCCCAAAAGAAAATCTGTAGAAAAAGCCATCAGAAAACAGAAAAAAAAGAATCAGTGAAAAAGAGTCATCTGAGAAAAAGTTACGGCTAAAATATCGACGTGCTGTCCAGTGGACAGAAATCTTCAGTTTTTAGTTTTGGGTCAATTCTTGTGTTCTTCAATTCCAAATTGCTTTGGATTGAATTATCTTGTATTTACCACTCATACACATTGCCATACACTTGTTTTTAGCCTTCTTCCATTCTTGGTTGATTAGCAACATAGGCTAAGTGCTAGATACGGATTATAATTCAATTCTATGCAATTCTGAAATTAACTGATTGTTCTCCATTGCTACCATATTGTGCCTTCCAAGCTACACCTACTCTTGATCAGAACAGGTTCCCTCTTGCAATCGTACCCACGCTCGACACGGTGTCATGAACCAGCCACCGGTTGTACCACCTGCTGCATTGGTAAGAACACTTGTAAGAGTGTGGTAAGACGCTTGAGAATGTATGATTCCACCTTCCACCACCTAGTAGTGGATAAGGATAATACCTTTGTGTTGTCTTTTGTTTTCTACTAACCATGACAGGTGGGTCGTCTGATGATCAAGTGTGTGTTTTAAAGGGAGAGCTCATGACACTCTGGGATGGACAACGCATCAATAGGAAGCTTCAAGCTTCGACGGACACATGGTAGCGCTCCATCAGTTCCATCAATGAGAGTATTACAACACTCACTGCACGCCTTGAAAGAATGGTGAATCGGCCACCAAACAATGAACGCGAGTATGATCACGATGCGGGCCAAGATCGTGAGGAGTGAGATGATAATGAGAGACAAAACCACGACGCCAGTGCTTCATTTGCTGCCCAAGATGCACGCCCACGACACCGCCTACATCAAAACCGTCACGGTATGGGAGGTAATAATTTTCAGCACCACAATGATCGTTCTAATCATGACCCTTTTGCTAAAGTCAAATTTACCATTCCATCTTTTTTTGGTCTTTATGATGCTGAAATATATCTTGATTGGGAGATGACGGTAGAGCAGAAGTTTAATTCTCACTTGGTTCCTGAACAACATAGAGTTAGACAAGCTACTAGTGAGTTTAAGGACTTTGCTATTATCCGTGGAATGAACTGGTACCATGCGTTTACAACCTGATACATGGGAGCGGTTAAAAGGAGCTATGCGTGCTAGATTTGTTCCTCCCGCTTTTAAACATGAAATGCATAAGAAATTGCAGTGCTTAGACCAAGGTAATAAATCTGTCGAGGAATATTATCAAGAACTACAAATAGGCATGTTGCGTTGTGGGGTTGTTGAGGAAACGGAGGATAAGATTTGTCGTTTTTATGGGGGGGGTTACGGCGTGAAATTCAGGACATTGTTGATTATAAAGATTTTACTCATCACAACCGCTTGTTCCAGCTTGCTTGTTTGGCAGAAAAAGAATTGCAGGGTAGGCAACAAAGGACAAGGAGCAACTTTGGAGGTACGTCTACATCGAGATCAACACCTGGGCAAGCCAAGATAGCCCCACCTCCTATTTGTCGAGCTACTGCCCCCTCTGTGAGTAGGGCGTGTTCAGCAGCACCACCGCCACCATCACGCGCACCCGAGACAAGCAAATCTACTAGTGTGTAAGCACCAGCACAGAGCTCTTCATCGGTTGCTTCCATGGGCCGTACGACGGGCATTGTGTGCCACCGTTGTAAAGGGATGGGCCACATCATGAGAGATTGCACAAGTCAGCGGGCGTACATTGCGACAGAAGATGGTGGTTATGTAAGTGCTAGTGATGTTGAGGATGAATATGCTCTTGCAGCTAACCTTGCAGGTAATGGTGATGATCATGAGAACAAACTTGTGTTTGTGCCATTTTCTGTGACTAACAACTTGCAGGTAGTTGAGAACCATGCCAAAGAAGAGCATGAGCTGATTGAATCACTGACCCCATTGGTTGAGAATGAAGATAAGGAGATGGATGCACTTACATCATCTGAGGAGAGCCAAAAAGGTAAAGAACATGGTACTATCATCGCTCACGGTATTGATTTGGTGCTACAACAAGACATAGAGCAACCTTGTGAGTATATACCTGCTGTAGTGCAATCTTTTGATATTCCTTGTGTTGACTTAAATAAACCATATGCTGATCTAAATTCTCATAATTTTGCACATGTTAAATTAATAACACATAAAGAAGTTTTGACTAGAATTTCTCCTGCTAATTCATTGTGTTACATCATGTTAGATCTACCTATGAAATTGTCACATGCTATGGAGAAAGTTTATGAACTTGCATGTTCGAAATTCTTATTTAGTACCTACACCCCTGGATATAAGTTTAATTTGTTGGAGATTATGGTGTGGAAAATCAATTTCTTGTATATCGAATATGCATAACTTGCGATCACATGGATGAATTGAAACTTGTTGTTTGGGACATTTCTTGTATGCTGAATCATGTTGAATGTGAGAGGGAAGTAAAATTTAGTACTCATTCAATGCATATGTGTTCATCTCTTTTTGCACCATCTAGTATAGACAATCTGAATAAAGATGATGAACTATGACAGAACATACAAAGCTCTTCACTCGTACTAGATAAATTTGCTATTGTTCGATTGAGATATGATTATATAGATGAACTTTGCTTGATTCCAAAAGTTGTAGTTTTGCCCATATGTGCCACCACTACAAGTTTACAAATTCAAAGATTTGAATTGCATAAATGCTTCACTTAGATTTGCAAAACCAGTTGCAATAATTACTGTGTGAGAAATTTTGAATTGCTCATTAACATATATGATTACTCTTGGGTTAATAATACAACGAGCTTTTATGATCATTGCTGTTTTATAACATTAATTGTGCAACAACGAAGAACGGTTAAAACGGATGACATATACATATACCATGCATACACCTTGGCTTCTTTGTTACCATTTTTTCAGCTTATCAAAAGCCGAGGACGGCTTTGTTTGCAAGAAGGGGAGGATGATAAGAACATGTACCCTATGGATACAACCATATTTGCTACACTTGTTGTTCCAATTATAAGAGCTCCTACACATCACTTAAATTATGAGGTGAGCTCGTTTCAAAGAGATTTTACTTTATTTGATAAAGAACTTATGATATTACATAATGAGAGTTTGTTGCGTTTGTTATCATGTACCAAGATTTATGATCAAGATCATGCAATACGTGATGCTACACCTATGTTAAAACCGAGGACGGTTTTCTGTCAAGAAGGGGAGGATGATGTGACCACGCCACCAACACATACGACCATAGCGGTCAATATCAAGATTGAACTAAAGGTGAATTCGTTTCTTCAACTTCAACACATTTTAAATGAGAATATGATGCTACCTAATGATGAAAATATATATATTTGTAGCACCACATCACTTTGGAACCAATTGAAGCAAGGGTTCAAGTTGGACAGATTTTGGAATCCAATTCGGCCTCCAGATCAATTCGGATTCAGCCTGACATGCCAATTTCAAATGGCCATAACTTTTGATCCAGAAGGCTTCTCAGGGCCCGTGAGTACTCGTTGGAAAGATCTTGGAGTCTACTTTCAGATGGATCTAGTCTCACCTCCAAACTCCATCCGAGCGGATCAAAAACTGCGAAACAAGTCATGTCACTTTTCCAGTCCGAGTCAAAGTGTGCCGAGGGCCTTGTAACTTGGGCTATTTGGGCTGGTACTGTTCACATGAACAGTACCACGGCCACGTGAATAGTAACCGCAAATAGTATCATATCCCTTATCATTAGATAAGTGCGGCTTTCCCCTCCCCTATTTAAGGAGGCCGTACCTCTTTAGTTTTCCTTGGGTTTTTCTTAAGAGATTATTCTGCTTAGCAGTTTCGCCGCATGTTAGGTTGAGGAACCCCAACTTGTGAACTTAAACATTATTCGCAATTTCAGATTGCATCTTAAACTCTCTTGCTTGTGTTCTCGATTCGCTTGCAGGAGATAGCCTTCTTGGCGAGGTCAACCGTGTTCGGCTAGGTTGATAACCAACGGATTAGTGGTGTAGTGATTGCGAGGGGTTCGATCTGTTTTGGTCGGAGCCTTTGAATCATCAACGTCGAGATCTCCACAATCGACTTATCAGTACCTCTCAGAAGATCGGGCCATCGTCACATCAGGTCCCCTCGGCCGCGCGTTTCGCCGCATCCCAGCGCGCGCGCCCGCCACCCCGCTCTCCTCCGCGACCTCGCCCGACTCCTCCGCCGCCGTCCGTGTCTCCCGCGCGCCGCCAAAATACCCGCCGCCGCGCTTCGCGCTCCCCGCCTCGCCGACTCCTCTGCGCGCCGTGTCCCCTTGCGCCGCCAAAATCCCCGCCTCTGCGCTTCGCTCGCCCCGCCTCGCCCAACTCCTCCGTTCGCCGCCGCCGCGGCTCCTCGCCTCACCGTCGCCGCCGCGACACCTCCACTCGTCGCCGTCGCCTCGCCCGACGCCTCCGCCCGTCGTCGTCGCCTCGCCCGTCGCCGTCGCCGCCAAAATCCCCCGCTCGCCTCCGACCGGATTTGAGGAGTGGGTCCCATGTGTCAGTGTGTAGCGGAATGGATTTGAGGGCTTAGATTTGAGGGGTGCTGTTGGAGTAGATGCAAAAAAGCTGGGCCCTCAAAAATAGGAGAAGCCCTCAAATCAAAAGTAGGGGCCCTGATATGAGGGCTGCTGCTGGAGTTGCTCTTAACAAATGGCATTTTCATAAGAATACTAACGACATATGGCTCACTGGTTTTGTTGGATCGGAAATGGCGACAGAGGGGGGGGTGAATGGAGCCCTTTAAAAATTTCCCCAAGTATCCACACAACCCTACTTCTCCAACAGCCACTGAGCTATGAAGTCTCGAGTTGAAAAGCTCACTGGAAGGCCGACCCCAGTCGAAGGCTTACCCGAACCGACAAAAGAAAGCAAATAGTTAATACTGCGGGGTTGACAGCGGAAGGACTCACAAAGCCAGATTTCTGAGTAACTGAGACTCTCTGGTCTTTTGGTCCTCAAACTTGAGGCACTGAAAGAATCCAACATCTGGAAGAGAAATTACCAAGAAAATAAAAAATCTTTGCTACGGTCGGCTAGAGCGACATGGTCGAACTCGAAACAGACTTGAGGCGCACGACCATTCAGCGAAGAGAACTTCTTTGATTCGACTCCTGCTCTCGGGAATGAACTGGCCAAGTGGCCTTGAGACAAATTCCCAGTTCTGAGCAAATCGAAGCACACCAGAACGAACGCAGACTCACACAGAAGAGAGGAGAGAAGAGGATAGCATGAAGAACAAGCTCTCAAAATAGATCACAAACAAAACAATCACAATATCTCATAACGACAAAAATCAACTTGAGGAAGAGAGATGAATGATTGATCATGGAGGTTTCTACAGCCACTCCATCGGAGGTACAAGAGCAACCGTGCTCTACCCAGAGACAACTCACACAAATAGAAACGAAAAATTCAGAGTGACTCGGGAACAACCTCACCGAGCACCTGAGCTCTACCCTCCCTATTTATATCCTTCTGCTACCGGGGGGGAACCCGTAAACCCCCACCTAACACCGGGTTTCACCACTTGCTTTACCCGTTAGCACCAACAACTCCTGTGCACTGGCAGAGACACAGCTTCCCTTTGCAGCTTTCCGCATTTCTCCAAAATGCCACTCCGCTGCCTTCCCGGAAGCTTCCTCCTGCCTTGCCGATCACGCTTGCAACCACCTCACAGACCTCGTCGTCTTTGGCATCTCCCGGCCGCTCACAACCTCAGCACCCCCCGTGCCTAGTCTCGACCATCCATGCCTCACCACGACTAGTCTCAAAGTCCTGCAAACCATCACAGACAAGCAAACATTCATAGCACCGCACAACACAAAGTGCACAAACATCTGCATCAGAGAAACAGAGCTCAAACTACACTCCACACAGTTGTACATACATTACGACCGGTCGAAGTCACTTAAACATTAATGCACACGGTCCACGACCCTCTCATAAGTCTTTACGACTGATTCCCAGCTGAAATGACCGCTTCTGGAAGCCATACAACCAGACAACAGAAGCTACGACTTTTAGCCTAAGTCTATAACGTGATAGAATGGGCTTCCGACCACAACCGACCGCGCTACGACTTCACCCGAGTGCTTCCGACCGCTTCCTGCGATAACGTGGTCGTAGGCCACGACTACTCAACGTAGTCGTAACTTCGAGTGCCGACTTTCGACCGCTGTGGTCTTAGCTCCTACTGACGACTTCCAACCACGACCTACTTAGTCGTAAGTGCGCTCGACCACGACCAGAGTGGTCGTAAACGACACAACATGGTCGTAAACTGTGAACCAAGTTTTCGACCACGACCAACGTGGTCGTAGCAGCGTTCGACCATGGCCAACATGGTCGAAAGGCGCCGACTCCTCACAGTGATCGTTCACTCGAGCGCCAACCGACCGCGCGATCGTGAGCTTCGACTTACGGCCTCAGACAGCGGGCAACGTGGTCGTAACAGGCTTCGACCACAGCCAATGTGATCGAATAGCCTTCCGACCAGGGCCAAACTAGTCATAAACTTCCCTGGTGACCTACGACCACAGCCAGAGTGGTCGTAAGTGTCACAACGTGGTCATAGGCCTTCCGACCATAGCCAAAGAGGGAATGAAAATGTTTTTCGGCTTTCGACCGCTGACAGTGGTCGTAAAAAGTTTGGTTGGCTTCCGACCACGGTCAAATCGGTCGTAACCCCTTCCGACCTCACCAGAGATGCTCTGCCGTGGTCGTAACACCTTCTACTGCTGGCAAACGCGGTTGTAATCTATCCAAACACCTGGGACAGCTAATGCCGACTTCGGCCACGACCATGGTGGTCTTAAAAGACCCTGCAGACCACTCAAGAAGGCTACGACTTTGAGGAAAAGACACAAATCAAACTCAATCGATCCGAACCAAATGTCAATTACTCATCACAATCATGTGGTCACCTCCACATGGTCTCTCAATCTCCCCCTTGATGAGTATATTGACAAACTCAGAAAAAGCACAAAGTTGAGTTTGAAATGCAAGAAAGAAGTCAAACATGGTCCAAAGAAGGAAAAAGAAGCTAATGACTATGTCGACAGAAGAAACACTAGAGCAACAAAGAAAGAGCATATTGTTCTCCAAAGCTCTAGAAATTCCCAAATTGCTTTTTCTCCGCTATTCTCCCCCTTTTGGCAATAAACACATCAAGGATGCAAAAGAGAGAATAATGCATGAAATTGGACGAAATGGCTGAAGTTTGTTAGTTTTAAGCATTTAGAGCCATGAGAATTATCCAAAATGACCATTAAGAATTACATCAAGCCATAACTCAATAGAATGCTATCTAGATCATGACACGATATATATAAGCAAGCCAGACCAAATAGATAATAATCTGAAATTTAGTGCAATTTGTGAGCATGTCAAGTCATCCATGATCAAAGTCTAGCTAGAGGTATCCAAGGATGATGCAAACCATGTCAATAAGCTAAGCGGAACCAAGAAGGTAGTATTGAGTCAAATTAGAGTGCTACAAGCTCAAGAGTGAAATATTTGTTTAAGTACTTGTAACCTTTGTAATTTTAGCAAATTGAGCACAAATAATAAGTTTTTCTTTAGAAATCTCATGATTATTGCCAACCAGATTTTTGTTTTATCATGTGCTAGATCTCAAGCCTTATGCAACCACTCTAACCAAGAAGCTTAAGGAGATGATCTTGGTCATCCAAAACTCCCACTGAGTTCATGCCCTGTGCAATGGCAAGCCGTCTCATGAGAAAGAATTGGTGAGATCAGTTTTTTCGCACAAAAGAGATCTGTTTGCATTTTTAATGATTGTACTAACTCATGCTACATCAAGAACTAGCATAGCTCAATCTAACGCTCAACCAAGATTCAAAACTCAACTCAGCCTATTTGACATGGCATGAATCATAAGAGGATAACTCAAGAAAGACTAATCTCGAGAGCTAGCATGACAAGTTTTAATTTAATTTGAGCAAGTTTAATTAACTTATCATGGCAAAAGCTAGTCTACATATGAAGTCATGATCAATCTAGCAATGAAGCACAAATCATGGCAGGATGTAAAGCGATGTAAACATATCATGAAAGGATAATAATCAAGGCTCAATGTAGGTATTTACAATGCAGAATGCTGAAATGCAAGAAAATCCAGCTCCCCCTCAACATGTGATGCAACTTTCAGTTCAAATTGAGTTAAGTCAATATTAAGCTTCAGAAGCTCCCAAATGAACTCCCCCTGAACCAAAGCAGTAAATCGAGAAGCTGGGAAGGAAAAACAGAACGGGCAGTCCTCAAAACATAGATAAGATAAAGAGGATATTATGACTTAGACTGACTCTCATCTACCCCATATGACTCGAGGACTATCAGCTGGTCTGCTAACAACCTAGGGAGCAAACACGTACCCTGTCTACCCGAGGGTGGCCCAACCCTCGCTAGAACCCACAAGAAGTGAGTAAGCTCAACCTAGAGAGAAGAGAGACAGTTAACAAGCAGCATACTAGAGTCACAAGATAAGAGCAAGAAGTCTAAACGCTAGACAAGAAGACCACTCTAACCTATGCTAGAAGGACTAACCCCAATGCACCCAAAATGCAATGCAACAGCAAGGAGTAAGAGCATAATCAAAATAATAAAGCAGTAAAACACAAAGCTCCCCCTCACAATCGTCCGTAAGGACAAACCACCCCAAGCTCTCCCCGCAGAGCTGAAAACCTAGAGCTATCCAATGGCTTGGTAAAGATATCAGCCAACTGGTGGTCACTCTCCACAAACTGGAGCACGATGTCACCTTTCTCCACATGGTCTCTAAGAAAGTGATAGCGAATATCGATATGCTTGGTCCGGGAGTGCTGCACTGGGTTCTTGGCAATATTAATCGCAGAAGTGTTATCACAAAAGAGTGGAACACTGTCGATAACTAACCCAAAATCCCGCGGGGTCGAGGCAATCCAAAGCACCTGACTACAGCAACTGGCTGCAGCGACGTACTCGGCCTCTGCGGTGGACTGTGCAACACCGGACTGCTTCCTCGAAGACCAGGAAACAAGGGAAGTGCCGATGAATTGGCAGGTGCCAGAAGTGCTCTTCCTATCTATCCTACAGCCAGCAAAGTCTGCATCCGAGTAGGCTCTCAAGGAAAGACAGGACGAGGAAGAGTACCAGATACCATAGTCAATGGTAGCTCGAAGGTACCGAAGAATGCGCTTCACCCCTTGACGGTGAGATACGCGAGGAGAAGCCTGAAACCGAGCGCAGAGACACACAGCAAAGTATATATCCGGTCTCGAGGCAGTGAGGTACAAGAGGGAGCCAATCATGCTACGATACTCCTTCTGATCAACTGGCTCGCTGTCTTCATCCGGGTCAAGAGAAGCTGTAGCAGCCATGGGAGTTGACACTGGCTTACCATCACTCATGTCAAAGCGTCTCAGGAGGTCACGAGTGTACTTGCCCTGATGCAGAAAAGTACTCTCCCGAGTCTGCTTAATCTGGAAGCCAAGGAAGAAGGTCAACTCACCCATCATGCTCATCTCAAACTCGGTGCTCATGACATCCGAGAACTGTGAAACGAGAGCGTGGGAAGAGCCGCCAAAGATGATGTCGTCCACATAAATCTGGACGAGCAGAAGATCAGTGCCATGCATGCGGATGAACAAGGTCTTGTCTACTTTACCCATCTCGAAACCATGACTCAACAGATAGGACTTAAGCCTCTCATACCAAGCCCTAGGGGCTTGCTTAAATCCATACAAAGCTTTGGAAAGCTTGAAGACATGGTGTGGGTATTTGGGGTTCTCGAAACCTGGAGGCTGTCTGACATATACTTCTTCCTCAATGAAGCCATTAAGGAAGGCACTCTTGACGTCCATCTGGTAAAGCTTGAAACCCTTAGAAGCTGCAAAGGCAAGCAGGATTCTAATGGCTTCAAGTCTAGCTACAGGGGCAAAAGTCTCCTCGAAATCGAGACCCTCAACCTAAGAGAAGCCCTGAGCTACCAGTCTAGCCTTGTTTCGAACAACCACCCCATCCTCACTCTGCTTGTTGTTGAACACCCACTTAGTCCCAATGACATTATGACCTCAAGGGGGCTCAACAAGCGACCAACCTTGTTTCTCTCGAAATTTTCGAGCTCTTCATGCATGGCATTGACCCAAGATTCGTCAGATAGAGCATGACAAACGTCTTTGGGCTCAAAGGAGGCAACAAAGGCAGAATGGAGACAGAATTGAGACACGCCAGATTTTGAACGAGTGACTCGCTCAAACAGGTCTCCAATAATCTGCTCAGAAGGATGAGCTTTTTGGATATGCTGAGGAGGTCCAGGATGAGATGAAGTGGCCTCTACCTCATGTGCAGATGAGGTAGGAACAGAGCCACTAGCTCCAGAAGATGCAGAAGGCAAGGGCTGATCACCTCGAGGTGCGGTGGAAGAAGGCACCTCAAGGGGTGGATGAGGGACTGAATCGGGTAGACAACCCTCATCTCCATCGTCCTCGTCATCCACAAGATGGGCTCGGATTGCTCTAAAGAACCTGTGATATCGGGCCTAGTCCCCGGACTGGTCTCGTCGAAGGTCACCTCACATGTCTCTACCATTTTACTAGACTCGCAGTTCCAAACCCGATAAGCCCGCGAAGAAGTCGAGTAACCTAGAAAGATACCATCACAAGAACGTGACTCGAACTTGTCTAGGTTCCCGGACTTCAGAATAAAACACTTGCAACCAAACACCCAAAAATGAGAGACACTGGGCTTTCGCCCGTATCTAAGCTCATATGAAGTGCGATGCAAGTGTGCCCGAAGAAAAACTCGATTAGAAACATGGCACGCGGTGGCTATAGCCTCAGCCCAAATCTTCCGTGGTGTAGAGCACTCATCAAGCATCGTCCTGGCCATCTCGACCAAGGTACGGTTCTTTCTTTCCACGACGCCATTTTGCTGTGGGACGTGCGGAGAGGAGAACTGATGCTCTACACCAGTCTCACCACAGAAACTCTCAAAGTAGGAATTCTTGAACTCCGTGCCATTGTCACTGCGAATCGCTCATAAGGCACTTGGAAGCTCAACAGAAAGCCTACTAAAAAGACCTCAGAAATGTGAAAACGTCTCATCCTTCGAGGCTAAGAAAAACACCCAAGAATACCTCGAGAAGTCATCGACCACAACAAAAACATACCACTTCCCTCCTGCCGATCAGACTCGAAGTGGTCCAAGCGTGTCCATGTGGAGCAATGTCCCGGTGCATCGGTCATAGTAATCGTGGACCGGAGGATGAGCGGCGGCAACCATCTTGCCGTGTGCAGCATAGAGCGCAAACAAGATCTTTGACCATCTTGAGTTTCGGCAGACCACGAATGAGATCATGGCCGCTAATTCGGGTCAAATGGTCAAATCCAATATGACCAAGTCTCCTATGCCAGAAAGAGAGATCGCGGGACTCAGAAGCAACTAAACACCTGAGAGGATCGCCAGAAGACTCAGAAAACTCAGCACGAAAGATCCTCCCATAACGAGAAATCCCGCAAACCAGACTACCCAAAGAATCAAGAATTTTGCAATTGTTTTTCTTAAAGCTCACCTCGAAACCGTCATCGGCAAGCTGAGAAACTGAAAGCAAATTGTACTGCAGCTTACTAACCAAGGCAACATCTTTCAAAAAGAAAGAATCATTCACGCGCACAGTACCTTTGGCGATGACACGCCCAGATGAAGCATCTCCGAAGGTGATCTTCTCATCACCTGGAGCACGGGCTAGGGAAGAAAACCAACAAGAATCTCTGGTCATGTGTCGTGAACACCCGGAGTCGACGAGCCAAACCTTTCCCTTCCCTGCCCGGCAAACCTGAGTCAACAAGAGAGTAAAGTCCCAGTACTGGGGTAAATCAACAGTGATTTTGGCACCCAATACTGAGTAACACGTCGAGCAGATGAAGTAGTCAAGCACGACTGACCTCTATCTACCCTACGCTCTCTGTCACTCGAAGCAGAAGGTCTATGAGTAGACCTGAAGCTGTTGCTAGGTCCAACTGCTACGAGGGAGCGAGTCGGAGCATCTGCAACATGCTGAACACGCCGCGGGTAGCTATCTCGATGGGGAAAACAAGATCTACCCTCAGGACGGCGGAAGTCACGATGAGGAGTATATCGAGGACGAAAACCAGAAAACTCAGTAAAACCGAGTCCTCGATACTGCCTAAACACAGACTCAACAGTCTTAGACCTTGTGTTGGTCTTAGGTGCACTCAAGGTCTGGGACCGACCCTGAATATGCTCAAGAGACTCAACACGGTCTCTACGCGCGATCTTGGCGCGCCTGAAGCATCGATCGACTATGTGTCCATCCTTCTGACAGAAGGTGCAGTGATACTTCACCTTCTGAGAGGTAGAAGCAGCATGGGGAGGCTTCGCCTTCTGAAAGGCTGAAGCAGTAGGTGGAATCACCTTACTGTCAGAAATCCCCTGGACATAGCCTGCTAACTTAAATTGAACTTTCTCGGTCCTGGGTTTAGTCTCGATCACACCTGGTGCTATGGGTCTGAGCACGGCAGGTGGATGCTTCCTCATATCCTTATAAAAATCATATCCTAGACCTTGATTAAATCTGCAGATCTTAGATTGGTCTAGAATAAGATTGAGCTTCTTCTTGCCTCCTACAAATCTCTCGAGAGTGTTCATAAGGTACTGACACTCCCGAAAGAGAGAGGTGCAAGAAGAGCAGGGGGAAGAAGAGACAGCAGAAGGTAAGGGAGCAGAAGAAGAACCAACAGCAGAGGGAAGAATGGCTTGTGCACACACGGCCGACTCTGAAGGGACAGTCCTATTGCTAGCCAGTTGGTTCACGTCGCTAAGCGTCTCAACCTTACCCTGGGGCTTCTCCCCCTTCTCCACAATCACATTACAAGCACAATGTGGCTTCTCTAGAAGGTCATTAGTTAGCTTCACACATTTCTCATCCAATGCAATCAAGTCAGATTTTAGTTTGTTACAATTAATGCATGATGAGCTAACAGGGTCCTTAGAAGCAAACTGAGCCAACTTTTTATCATGATCAATCATATCTTGAAACTGTTTGGAGACAGC
The DNA here is from genome assembly GCA_036346575.1 of Dendrocalamus sinicus. Classification (NCBI taxonomy): domain Eukaryota; kingdom Viridiplantae; phylum Streptophyta; class Magnoliopsida; order Poales; family Poaceae; genus Dendrocalamus; species Dendrocalamus sinicus. The sequence goes on from CM070671.1 coordinate 50,507,091, forward strand.
TTCAAGTTCATCAGTTAACTTAGGACAGTTCAAGCATAAATCAATCAGCTCAAGTAAAGAAGCTTGTAGTTCAGCAATTTTATGATCCGCCGCTTTAAGTTCATCTTCAAGTTATTGCAATTTTCACAAGACTCGGACAGATCAAGGAGCATGGCATAAGGTCCTCTAGCAGCAATGTTCTTAACCTCGCATGAGGTGGGAGAAGTAGTCTCATCAGTAGTAAGTAGGGTAACAGCCATCCTACTCAACTCTAACTCAGCAAGCAGACTAACATTCTCCACCTTAACAATATCAAGCTCGGAGGACACACTATCATGCGAGGTCCTCAGTTTCTCCATGTCACCCAACAGAGCACAGCATGTATCACAATCATCACGGGAGGAAGCAGATGTAAGTCAAGTAAGCTCCCGTGATAGTCTATCTACTTCCTTCTCTAACTCAGTACACCTAACCCTAGGTCTAGCATGAAAACCACCTAGCTTAAGAAAAGCATGATTGAGCTGGTTGTAGGTGGGGTATACCTCGTCCGAGTCGGAGTATAGCTCGCTGTCGCTCAGTTCGCCCTCGAGGGCCATAAAGCACATGCCGGAGAAGTCGTCGCCGCTCTTGGGATCTTGGTCACCTGTCCCGTCATCGTCGCTCCATCCCTCCACCTCGCTGAGGTCGAGGTCGTCAAACGCGGTGAGGACACGGTGGAACAGCTTCTTGGCCTTCCTGAAGTCGCAGAACTTCTTCTTGCCTTGAGGGTGCGCTGGAGTCTTCTTGTTGCGGTTCTTGTCGGTGAAGTCAATCTTGCCCGAACCGCCGTAGTCATTCTTGCCCTTCTCCAACTTGGGACAGTTTGCCCGAATGTGGTTGGGGCCACCACACTCGAAGCAAATCACGGGTCCTCCCCTCTTTCTGTCCCTCCTCCTCTTGTAAACATGGAAAAACTTCCGAGCTAGGAGGGCCAGTTGCTCATCCTCGAGCTGCTCTAACTGATCATCAGTTACGTCACACAGAGCAGCAAGGGAGAAGGCGCAAAGCGAATCAGAAGAAGGACCACAAGAAGAAACGGGATCGGTGACCAAGGCCATCGACTGTGACTTCGACCTACGAGAGACAGCGTCAATCTCGTGAGTCTTGAGGCGCGAGTACAGCGCGTCAAGAGTCAAGGTCGAGAGGTCTGTCGTGTCTTTGATGGTGGTCACTTTCATCTCCCAAACACGCAGATCAAGTGCCGCGAGCATCTGACGAGCGTTGTCCGAGTCGGGGTATGTGAGACCGACCGCTCGGAGGTTGCTCAAGATCTTGTGGAAACGCGCGAAGCACTCATCGAAGGACTCACCAGCAAGCATCTCAAATTTGTTGTATTCTCGCTTGAACTGGACCTGTCGAACCGTCTTGATCTGGGTGGTGCCCTCATGGTATGCATCGAGGGTCACCCAGATATCGTAGGCGGATGACAGGTGGGAGATGCGATCGAACTCGCTACAACTTAGGCCCTGGATAATGATGTTCCTTGCCTTAGCGTTTGCCTCAACATCATGCATATTCCCAGCATTGATGTTCTCATCAGCAGGAATAACAAACTGAACCTTGACCTTGCGCCAGATAGCATACCCCTGAGCCTGGATATATGTCTCCATTCGGCTCTTCCAGAAAGGGTAATCGATGCCATCGAAAATAGGCGGCTTGGTCGAGTACTTGTCCGTCGCCATGGCTCTTGAGACCGGTTAAGATCTATTGATTAGAGCTAACCGGCTCTGATACCAATTGTTGGATCGGAAATGGCGACAGAGGGGGGGGGGTGAATGGAGCCCTTTAAAAATTTCCCCAAGTATCCACACAACCCTACTTCTCCAACAACCACTGAGCTATGAAGTCTCGGGTTGAAAGGCTCACTGGAAGGCCGACCCCAGTCGAAGGCTTACCCGAACCGACAAAAGAAAGCAAATAGTTAATACTGCGGGGTTGACAGCGGAAGGACTCGCAAAGCCAGATTTCCGAGTAACTGAGACTCTCTGGTCTTTTGGTCCTCAAACTTGAGGCACTGAAAGAATCCAACCTCTGGAAGAGAAATTACCAAGAAAATCAAAAATCTTTGCTATGGTCGGCTAGAGCGACATGGTCGAACTCGAAACAGACTTGACGCGCACGACCATTCAGCGAAGAGAACTTCTCTGATTCGACTCCTGCTCTCGGGAATGAACTGGCCAAGTGGCCTTGAGATGATTCGATTACGAGCAAATCGAAGCACACCAGAACGAACGCAGACTCACACAGAAGAGAGGAGAGAAGAGGATAGCATGAAGAACAAGCTCTCAAAACAGATCACAAACAAAACAATCACAATATCTCATAACGACAAAAATCAACTTGAGGAAGAGAGATGAATGATTGATCATGGAGGTTTCTACAGCCACTCCATCGGAGGTACAAGATCAACCGTGCTCTACCCAGAGACAACTCACACAAATAGAAACGAAAAATTCAGAGTGACTCGAGAACAACCTCACCGAGCACCTGAGCTCTACCCTCTCAATTTATAGCCTTCTGCTACCGGGGGGGAGCCCGTAAATCCCCCTAACACCGGGTTTCACCACTTGCTTTACCAACAACTCCTGTGCACTGGCAGAGACACAGCTTCCCTTTGCAGCTTTCCGCATTTCTCCAAAATGCCACTCCGCTGCCTTCCCGGAAGCTTCCTCCTGCCTTGCCGATCACGCTTGCAACCACCTCACAGACCTCGTCGTCTTTGGCATCTCCCGGCCGCTCACAACCTCAGCACCCCCGTGCCTAGTCTCGACCATCCATGCCTCACCACGACTAGTCTCAAAGTCCTGCAAACCATCACAGACAAGCAAACACTCATAGCACCGCACAACACAAAGTGCACAAACATCTGCATCAGAGAAACAGAGCTCAAACTACACTCCACACAGTTGTACATACATTACGACCGGTCGAAGTCACTTAAACATTAATGCACACGGTCCACGACCCTCTTATAAGTCTTTACGACTGATTCCCAGCTGAAACGACCGCTTCTGGAAGCCATACGACCAGACAACAGAAGCTACAACTTTTAGCCTAAGTCTATAACGTGATCGAATGGGCTTCTGACCACAACCGACCGCGCTACGACTTCACCCGAGTGCTTCCGACCGCTTCCTGCGATAACGTGGTCGTAGGCCACGACTACTCAACGTAGTCGTAACTTCGAGCGCCGACTTTCGACCGCTGCGGTCTTAGCTCCTACTGACGACTTCCAACCACGACCTACTTAGTCGTAAGTGCGCTCGACCATGACCAGAGTGGTCGTAAACGACACAACATGGTCGTAAACTGTGAACCAAGTTTTCGACCACGACCAACGTGGTTGTAGCAGCGTTCGACCATGGCCAACGTGGTCGAAAGGCGCCGACTCCTCACAGTGATCGTTCACTCGAGCGCCAACTTCTGACCGCAACAGTCGTAGCTTCGACTTACGGCCTCAGACCGCGGGCAACGTGGTCATAACAGGCTTCGACCACAGCCAACGTGATCGAATAGCCTTCCGACCACGGCCAAACTAGTCGTAAACTTCCCTGGTGACCTACGACAACAGCCAGAGTGGTCGTAAGTGTCACAACGTGGTCATACGGCCTTCCGACCACAGCCAAAGAGGGAATGAAAATGTTTTCCAGCTTTCGACCGCTGACAGTGGTCGTAAAAAGTTCGGCTGGCTTCCGACCACGGCCAAATCGGTCGTAACCCCTTCCGACCTCACCAGAGATGCTCTGTCGTGGTCGTAACACCTTCTGACTGCTGGCAAACACGGTTGTAATCTATCCAAACACCTGGGACAGCTAATGCCGACTTCGACCACGACCATGGTGGTCTTAAAAGACCCTGCAGACCACTCAAGAAGGCTACGACTTTGAGGAAAAGACACAAATCAAACTCAATCGATCCGAACCAAGTGTCAATTACTCATCACAATCATGTGGTCACCTCCACATGGTCTCTCAGGTTTATACTTAATAGTATTTCTTAATTGAATCGCACCCTACGCAAACAATGACTACACACTAATTATCCATGTTTACATCTAACTCTAATTAATTTTGATTAACCATCTAATTAAGTGGGCCCTATTGTCATGCATACATTAGATTGCACATGTTACCTTACTTAGCCACTAACTAGCTGGGCCCACTAGCAGAGAGAGAGAGCAACAGAGAGAAACAGGGTGAAACAGAGAGCAGGGGTGGCGACTATGGGGCTCTGGCTGGGCTTGGTGCCCATGAAGGGAGCATCGGCTGCGCCAGCAAGCACAAAATAGAATGCTACGGGTGTGGCGAGCTCAGGGGTAGTGACGGCGTGGCCTGATACGGACGGCGGCGAGGACTACAGCTAGTGCTGTGGCGGCTCACTCACTGGACTATGACCGGGACGGCTAAACGGCAACGAAACCTCAAAATTGAGCGCTTCATGAGCATCTACAGATTGGGGGGGGGGGGCTCACTAGAGCCGATGGTGAGGGAAGATATGGGTTGGGGTGGTCTGGCGGTGGAGGCCCGGGATGGCGCGGCGAGCTCGTAGTGGCGGCGGCGACTTGGGAAAGGGCTGCCCAAATTAGTGTAGGGTGAGGATTTATGAGGATGAGGAGATGCTCCAGACGAGAGGAATCGAGCTGATGCTTACCTGGGTGGTAATGGCGTCGGCGGCAGCGATTTCGGCTGTACGCGAGGAAGACGAGGTTGCCGCCGAGTTGCAGATGAGAGAACCCCAAACTAATTGAGGGGAAACGTAGAGGAGGGCTTGAAACATGATGTGACATGAGCCGGAAAGGGGAGGAGATCACTGGAGTGTCGGGAACTACGTGTGGGCTCGGCGGTGTGCTGTCGGACTTGGGGGAAGACGGCACTATTCAGCGGTGTTCCAGGCATTTGAGTGTGCGAGGAGGGGGGAAGAGGTGGGAAATGAGGAAGGGGTGAGGCCAAGGAGATGACACGCGCAGCTCAACTTAGACAAGAACTCGGCATCTTCTCATGGCGTCGCGGCGATTGTGCATGAGTTCTTGCGAGCTGCAGCAGCTCAGGCGCGGTGCGTGCTCTAGGCTCTAGCAACGATGGGACAAGGCAACAACGATGTGTGAGAGGGGGAGAGGCTCGAGGTAGCATCCACCTGCGTTTCCTTCTACCGCACGGCGCACACGCGAGAGGGACACAGAGCTTGGTGGCACTAGGAAGAAGTACAATTCTTCTCGTCACGCCCACCTGACGTGTGGGGCCAGGCCCTTGTGGCAGCGAGCGCACGAGAGAGAAGGGGAGGGCAGAATTCCATGGATGATCAGGCCTTGCCAACGGGTAGAATTCCTCGCGGATATTAATTGAAAGAATTTTTTGTACGGATAATCCATTTTTTATTCGAAAATACATAAATATACCCATGACAAAATTTTTTACAAAAATAGTCTCCAGTCGCCCCCCCATTGGGCGACTTCTTCCTTTCGCCCAACCGGCAAGCGACACAATATCTGTCGCTGGTTCTTGGAGCGACTGCAAGTAGTCGCTTTACCATTGGGCGACTGCCATGCAGTCGCCCAATGGATGGGCGACTTATAACGCAGTCGCCCAATGGAAGGGCGACTTTACTCACTCCCCGTGATTTTGTAGAGTTTTGTCAATTTTGTAGTTTTAAACTGGAAAAAATATGGTGTAGTTGTAATAAAAGGTTATGTTTATTGTATGTTGTACGTGCATTAAAAATTGTGAGAAATTTTTTTTAAGAACAATTGACTGTAGAACGTTTGATATATACATTGGTAAGTGATATTTTTATGTTACTAAGAATTAGTGTCTGAAGAAAACGGTATGTTAATTATTGTTACATGATTTGCTATCTAAATCATTGAATGCGAACACACGAGATAATAACCTTATATGAATTGAAATAAACTTCATAATACGCTTGGGAGTAACATGTCGCTACGCTTTATTACATGCATAACATATAGCATGATATGCGACTAACCCACCCAACCGTCGTACCACCCATTGTGTGGACCGGGCCACTTTCTCGCCACATTTTGTCTCTGGGTGTAGCGTGGTTGTTTCCCCTTTTGTCGCGCCTTGAAGATGGCTCCGCTGCATCCTTCTTCCTGTCACTCTTGGACTTGAGGGCTGCCTCACGAGCTTGAAGCTCTTTCTCCGACGCTTGATGGTCGCTTCACGCAGACTTAGCTGCTCCCGCCTCCTTTGCAGCTCATCCTCCTTGCCCTTCGACGGATTTGGTCCACCCTCACGCGGCGCTCTTGCTCAAGCCGCATCCGCTGCTCCACCTCGCGAGCCCGAGTCATCTTGATAAAGTATTGTCCTTTGTTTTCCACCTCCACCGCTCGGTTATTTGGCCATGCCGCGCACCGATCCACCCATTCCATGAACCCGCAAGCCTATGTGTGGCATGGTAGATGTCATGGATCAAGTTGAAAAACAATAACGGAAAAGAAATGATTTAGTTATGGTCGTTACCACGAAGTCGTCATCCAGGTCAGGACACTTGAAGAACCTACGGCCGTATTTGGCTCGTTGTACTCGATCAGTCTAGACTCCCAACATCGTCCTAAAGCCGCAATGGCACTTCGGGCGCTCATGCCACTCCGGCACTCCAAATGGGTCGGACCTCTAGGAAGACATTGTTGTGTAGTAGTATTGTGATACCTTGAGGAGGAGATGTGGTATGGAAGACATAGGAGGGAGCCCTTTATGTAGGCAGGTTATCTGGTGCAGTGGGCATAGTCCATGGAGAGGATCTTTTCGCTTTTCCTGGATTCCAGTGTAGCAATAAATGGCCCTATATAGACTTTTCAGAGACTATAATCTCGTAATAAATTCATAGTTTGTAGCCTTTTCAGAGATTGGACCATTCAAAGCCTAGAAGGCTAAAGACCTACGCCCCTATATGTGTACAGGCCTACAGGCCTACTCCTGTAAAGGCTAAAGACCTACGCCCTATATGTGTACAAGGCTAAAGGCCTACTCCTCAACTGCGCAAAGCTGGCATATGCTGCCCCGTTTTCTCATGTCACTGAGCAAAGCTGCCCTCTTTTGTCATCTCACTGAGCAAAAGCTGACCTCTTGTGTCATGTCCCTGAGCAAAGCTGGGGCGTGTTGTCATGTCGCTGAGCAAAAGCCTCTTTTTTTGGTGGTCACTGCATTAAGCTGCCCCGTTTTGCTATAAGTAGCAGGGTTGGGGTCCCATGACATTGTGAATCGAACAAAGTATACCCTCTCTTTCGTGGTGAAACATACCATGTCTGAAGTCGAGGGGCCAGTGGGATTTGGGTCACCGAAGGACGACATTCCCTTAGAAACGAGGGATATGTTCGGTCCGCAGTACCGATTGATACCAAGCCGGCGTGCTCAACCACCGTGGCGAAATGCGGACACAATGAGTACGCGGTCGTCGGATCTTGGATTCCCGAACGATGGCGGCAACGTTTCTTCCGATGCTCACGCTCCGGTACAAATTAGTAATGTTACATTTTGTATTGCTTATGGACCTCGAAGTTTACCGTCATTTTTGTGCAGATGGCCAAATGCGACTTCTCCCATCGGATCGACCCTAAATCACGAGCGGTATGTTGATCGTTATGTGGATACATTATGGGCTCGAATATGGGACTTGGAGTACCGAATGGAGAGTCTCAAGATTGTTTCGGGAATTGCTTGAAAAAGTTTGCCCCTAAGTGACGACTGCACCACCGGTTCCTCATGTCCGACCAAGGAACGCTCTCCTCAGGGTCTTCTTGAAGTTTTCGTATCGCCTTTATAATACCGGCGTGGCGATCATGGATTACGCACACACCAGGCCGGGTGCCTACAACTCCAGTCTTCACATGTCTTAGAAACCACAACCAGCTCTCATAATTCTCACTCTCCACAAATGCAATAGCCAGCGGCAATATTTGATTGTTACCGTCAACGCCTATGGCCGTCAGGAGCTGCCCTTTGTATTTGCCTGTCAAGAAGGTCCCATCTACTGAGATCACTGGCAGCATGTGCTTGAATGCTTCAATGCTAGCACCAAATGCAAACAATGCTCTCTGCAACACTGCAAATCCTGGTGGACTTACGGACGGCTTCTCGTGCACGGCGATGTACGTGCCCGGGTTCCTTTGTTGCAACACCTTAAGCATACGAGGAAGGTTGTCGTACGCCGCCTCGAAAGTGCCAAAACGTTTTTCCAACGCCTTTTGCTTGGCACGCCACGCCTTCGCGTAGCTAATCTTATACTTGAATTTATTCTCAATAGCTAGCACAATATGTGTTGCCGCAACATCTTTTTTCTCCACTATCTCCCCGTACATCGAATTGGCTATAAATCCGGACGTCACGTTTCGATGCCTCGCCAAGACAGTGTTCGAACGCAGGAGTGCGGCTCCACCTTGGACACAATCCGATGAGTGTCATACTTGGGGTCACGTGCGTGCACCTCCAAGGACAACCACCGCTCGCACTTCACGAGTGTCGCGCTCCGGCTTGATTTGACGACGCGAAATGTCCGTTGCATTGAAAGGGCCCAAAGCTTGATGGCATCCTGCAGCGCTTCCTTGTCAGCAAACACAGCATGCACCCGAACCTCTGTCTCATGATACTCCCATGGTGATTCATGCTCATCATATGCGAAACACCCTCCGCATTAAACCGGTTCCATTCCCGGGGATAGGAACTTCTTCATCATCGGAATTGTCCTCCTCGCCGCCCTCTACAGCTTGCTCTTCATCCCATGCCCTCGGTCATCGATTCCATCTGCCGCACGATATACTCATTATACTCTCCTTCATCGCCTTGCCCGTTCCCTCTCGGAGCTTGACGGCCGTAACTCTCCTCCATATACCGCATCGGCTTGCCGATTCCCCTGTATAGCTTGACGGCTGTAACTCTCCTCCATGTACCGCATTGCCTTCATCATGAGCAACTTCATCAGCTCCGCCATCGTGCTGCCCGCCCGAGCCGCTAGCACCTCCCGAAGCATAGGCGGACGACGAGCTTGCGCGCTGCTTGTAGTGAGCACGGTTGCACAAGCAGGACACACTCGTATCCACGGCGCGGCACCTTGCACAAAGCCCTTCCACGGCGAGCGCACCAATGTCTTCAACTCCCATCCGATGTCGTGGGAGACCGCTCAAAGCCCTTGCACAACGACGCTGCACACCTCGGGTCCAATGAAAACTCGGGTCACCAATGCCGCATATCGTCATTGGAGCATTCTCGTCATCCGAAGTACGAGAGTGACTTGCGGAAAATCGCTCAAATCCACACCATTCGGACCTTCACGAATCATTCCAGCACCATAATACACTCTCAATGTAGTACTGGCCATTAATGATGTACGCCTACATGTATGATTGAAATTTACGACATGTCAAATATCATCGTTCAACACTAAACTAAACTTTCTATACTAAAAGAGTAGTAAAATTTCTATACTACAAAATGTTCCATACTACAAAATGTATACTACATCTACAATTTGTACTAACACTAATATTTCATCTAAATAATAGTGTAAATACAACCTAATTAACGAAAATACCTGGATCCAAATCGATGGAATAGCTTGGACTCCTTCCTCCTTCACCTCCTCCTTCTCTTCTCCCCTCCTCCTTTTCTTCCCTCCTTCTCTTCTCCTCTTCTTTTCTTCCCCTTCCTCCTCTCTTCTTCTTCTCTCGACTCTCTGCGCAGAATGGGGAAATGTGGTTGTTTGGCGAATGAGGGTAGTGGGCGCGATCGGTGGATATCCATTGCGATCGCCCTACCGTTGAGCGATGAAATTGCATCATTTGACGGTTGAGCGATCGCAATTTCAGTCGCTCAACGGTAGGGCGATCGCAGTATCGCCAACGGTTCGACATTCCTTTGTGTCGCTTGCGGTTGGGCGAAAGGAAGAAGTCGCCCAATGGGGCGATCGAGACTATTTTTGTAAAAAATTTTGTCGCGGGTATATTTATGTATTTTCGAATAAAAAATGGATTATCCGTACAAAAAATTCTTAATTGAAATGAAGGCAGGAATTCTGCAAATTAATATTAGAACCCGTTCCATGGACAATCATGGTGCCGCTTGGTTGAATTGAAAAAGTGATCTATAGCTGAAATTTTACAGTAGCTGACTGAAATTACACCGTAGCTGATGGTGGTTTATTTGACCTAACTAAATTTTAAAAAATTTAAAAATAAAAAAATAGGTTAGCCCATCACAAACAATACAAACAAATACGGGAAAAAAGAATCGGAAAAAACTCAAAAAAAGCAAAAAAAATTCAGAAAAATACAAAATTTATGAATAGTGAAAAATAAGTCAGAAGTCAGAATCTCAAACTGAAATGAGCAGGACCATGCATGTCGTCATTAGCTGATGTGTCATGGTGCTACTCAGTTCATGCGTGCGTGCATGCACGTAGGTTACGCTCATACCTGGTCGGGGAAAGATTTTATGGTGTAACGGTTGCAGGGAAGGATTTGGGTCACGAGCTAATGGGGTGATAACACGTGGCATAAATGCTGTAGCTGTTTCAAACACTATTTTACGAAGAGATCCTGACGTTCCCCTTGCCACAGTATTCCACAGTACTAGCATGTGACACGTGTTAGCACCCTATTGGCATGTGACACAAAGCCATCCCTACAACTGTGACGCAGAGCAAGTATTATAAGAGGCTGTAAGCTGACTGTATGCTGAGGTGGAGGAGAGAGAGGAGGAAAGAGAAGAGAGGTGGGCTGTAAGCTTACAGCCAGCTGAAGCACAAGAACCAAAAAACTTTGTGAGAGGAAGGGGTAGGTCATACAGCCTTCAGCTGGCTGTAACTACTATATGAGTAAACTGATAAATGAGCTGTAAGTATTTATATAGCCAGCTGAAGGCTGTATTATAAGACTTGCTCGGCGTCGTTGTGGCGGAGGAAAGAGGTCAAAGAAGAAGCGCGGTTTCCAACTCGAATTGAATCCGATTCGGGGTCGTTGGCAAGATGGAGACCGGTAGAGGATGATTTGTAGTCAAGTTTTATGCTGCCACATATTCATATGTCAGACGAAGCATTTTAATGCAAGGCAGATATGCATATGCAAAGTCTATCACACACACTAGTCACCTACAAGTGCTGCGTCTAACATATGTGTAGAATTATGGTGTACGACTTCACCCATCAGATTTATGTACAAACTCTATGAAGTGATTAACGCTACCTACAAAAGTGATGCACAACTTTTAAAGCAAATCGAGTGTCTTATTTTAAATCATCCACTACATGTACATAAATAGCATCTACTTTCAAAAGGCTTAACATGACGTGGTTTTGGGCAGGGCCGGTCCTAGAATTTTAGAGGCCCGGGGCGAAACTAGAAATAGAGGCCTTAGCATAAATATCTAAATATAAATCCACACACACACACACACACACACACACACACACACACACACACACACACACATATATATATATATATATATATATATATATATATATATATATATATATATATATATATATATATATATATCTCTAATTTTACCAACAAACACTTAACTAAAGAAAAATTCACATCAAAGAGTTCATAGATATTACCTTAAAATTTCTTCTAACATTTCTAGATGCGAAGTCATTGATGATGGTATTGATATCAATCTCATCCAATAATTTCTTCTCAATACATAAAGTTGCCAAACCGTTTAACCTCTCTTGAGACATTGTTGACCTTAAATGATTCTTCAACAATTTCAACTTTGAAAAGCTTCTTTCAGCTGATGCCACGGTCACACAGCATAGTAAATAAAATCCGATAAGCAATAGAAATATTAGGATAACAATCCGCTTCTCTGACAAACTCAAAGATCTCCATAGCAGACATTGGTTTATCTGATAAAGTCAATTGCATAACACTTAACTCAGAAATTAGATCAACTCAACATCAGAGGAACCATCTAGAGAGAAAGTTTCTGCAAATTTTGTACAACATTCTTTTAATTCAGTTCGATCCAATGACTTCAATGTTGTTGAACTCATTAAAAATCCAAATATACTTCCGAATGTTTGGAGTTCTTGAAATCTACTTTTCAATGAATTGATTGCCATATCAACCATAACAAAAAAAAAATTTAACTTCAAATTCCTTCTCAGCTTGCAAAACTGCTTCATCACAATCAATTTCATCAAACTGTTTCTTCCTAAGAACACGCCGCTTAACTGGAAATGATGGCTCTACATTCATTTGAGCTGCAATATCTTTGGCAATGATCATACTCAAAGCAAACCCTTCATTTCTATAAGTATTAAAGTATTTAACCATACCTTCTATTTGTTGCATGTATATACTCTACATAGTATATGGGGGGCCCTGGTTTTGGGAGATGCTTAGGATCCAACTCTAGAATCCTTTAAAAAGAAATCCCAACTTTGGAAGTGAAAACCAAGGGTGTGTTTGGTTGCCTGAATCTCCTTCATCTTGGCTGGGTGGATTCGTATAATCTGAGAAAGAGCCTGTTTGGTTGCCTGTATGAGTGGATGCAGCCTGCATGAGCGGATGCAAAAATACGCCCTCATCCTGGATGGGTGGATACGCTCAAAATGAGCTTCACTGGCCATCCTGGATGGGTTGATGCAGTGTATCTTATGCAGTCCCACGTGTCAGACTCTCAGGTTTGGTAGACTGCATCCGCTCATACAGCAACCAAACAAGCATCTCCGATTTTTGCATCCGCTCATGCAACCTCACCAAACATCTTCTTTTTCTGAAATACGATTCCACTCAGCCTGCATCCACTCAGTCAGGATATACGATACAACCTCCATCCACGAACCAAACACACCCCAAGTGTAGCCATTGATTCCTGTAGCCCATTGATTCCAGAATTACAGCCAACCCAACAACCCAGCTGTGTTTATAACACACCCAAACATCAGGGTTTGTTCTGTTTGTAAACCTCTGTTATTTCTTTAATTAATTGGCAGAATTCCTGCCTTCATTTCAAAAAAAAAATCAGGCCTTACCAGTGAAAGAAAGAAAGAGACAGAGTACATGAAAAAGGGGAAAGGTGAAATGGATACTCTAAAACTACTGCTTCCAAAATCAAATTTCAAAATTTAAACTTGGCAGTTGAGCACCATTTTGAGCTGAGAATTCGGAATTATTAACAGAAATGGCCGTATTTGATGGGTTACTTATAAAAATAGCACATTCTCAGTCTCAATTGCAAAAATAGCATCACCTACTACCTGGACAGTAGGTGCCTTGGGCCGACACGTGGCGGCCCATTGTCCGATGGCTGAGCGACATGCGCCTCGGGCCAACACGTGGCAACCCATTGTGCGCATTAGCCCCGCCACATGTTGGCCCGAGGAACCTACCACCAGCCACGGGTTCCAGGTGCGCCATGTGTCAGCCCGAGGCACTTGTCGTCCGGTCACCGGGCTCCAGGTGCCACATGTCGTCCTGAGGAACCTGTAGGTAGTGCTATTTTTTGCAATTGAGGATTTTTGCAAATAACATGTCAAATATGACCAAAAGTGGCTTTTGTTCGAGAGTTCGTCGGCGTGCACTTCGACATGACTAAGGTCACAACCATGAACTACCTATTGCATCTCTTATAAATATATACATACTTTATTTTGCTATTATTGGAGCCATTTAGAAATGCGACTTTTGACTTTTATCTAATTTTTTAGATGTTGTCTAATGAAGTCCCAATAATATGTCAGGACCAGAAAGTAAGACCAGGACCCCACACGGTATTGAATGAGTACTTTCTGGAGTGTATCCGTGTAAGGCCATGTTCTTTTGCGTTTTTGGTTTTCGCTTTTTCAAAAATCGAAACAAATAGAAATGGTTTTTTCAAACGGCCTGAGTCCACCGGCGTGTGAGCCGTCTGGATCAGCGTCTCCGTCGTCTACACCGTCTCAAAAAAATGTTGAAAAAAATCATCAACTGCAGCCAAAAGAATATGGCTAAAAGAAAAACAGAAAACTACCGTCTGGGCAGCTGAGATTGGGCGGAGGCAAGCAAAGCTCTCCACTTCCTCCCCATCTCTTCCGAAGCCGAAGGTGAGGTCGCACCACCTCCTCCCCAGCTAACACCTTTCTGTATCAGATCTGTACCGAAGAGGCTGTGTGCTAATGCATAACATGCGTTGTTCTACTCGTAGATCAGATGAACAAATTTTTTTTTTTTTGCATTTTCCGCATTTACCTCTTTACTTTCAACAACCATTTTCTATGGCGTTCGGAACCGCTTCTGTATCTTCTTGGATTCATTCCTGTGGGCGCTTCTTTTCGCGAGATATGTGGTTGATGCTATTAGTACTGCCAGGTTTAGGTGTGTGAATTTGTAGTTAGGGCCAGATTACGAGGATATGTGCCGGAATAAGGAGATTGTAAAACTGTTCCTTTTTGTACGAGTAATCTGTCTATTCTTTTTTATTTGACTTTCTAGAAATTGTACTGTCAAATTTTCTAGAATTTAACCGTTGATAAGTTTAAAACATTCTAGATTGACTATATAAAAAATTACATTATTGGATTTATCATCAAAAATACTTTCATAATATTATAATTTTATTAGTATATCTTAATAAAATTATAAAAAATAGCAACCAAAATCGCATCTCAGAGACCGAAAAAAAGTCAAATAAAAAATAACGGATGGAGTACCTTCTGACTGACGGATGATTAGTTCTTGATGGTATTTGAATGTGACAGGGGCAGCTCCTTCTCTGGTTGATAAGAAATTTGTGATTACCTTTTTTTTTGAGATGAAATTTGTGATTACTTTGATGAGGCCCTTTATACTATTGTGTCCAATTCTAGCCTCTCCTAGGGAAATCAGTCCAGTAGTCCTGCAGAACTGTTGTTAATTGTTAGTGGCTCTTCTATGCTGCAAATCAAGACGGTGCATCTGTTTATGATAATCCATTGGCTGATAAAAAGTTAAAACTAACACCTTGTTTGATAACTGTTGTTAGATGTTGTCTGTGGTATCATCTCTTTCTGTGTACAGTGCTGTGCTTAATTTAAAAGACTTGCTTTTCGCTAATGCATTGTTGCTCACCGGTTTAGTGTTCGTGCTTTACTATAAATAAAAAACAAAACCATAATACATGTTTCAAAATCTCATTTTAGCCCATCATTTTTCATTTCAGCCATTACATTTTTACAAATTACTTTTTAGTCAAAATTTTTATTTTTATGAACCTAGAAATATAAAAATAACTATAACCACACCCGTAACCAAACAGTCTACCGTTCCCCACCTTTGTAAGCACCGCACCCTTAGCTCCATATCAGTACTTAGTTGAGCTTCTTGTACCTCTTCTACCATGCTCTATTGATTAATGTCTCTGCTAGTCCATTCTAGGTGTGGACATACGGTACAAAATACTCAACTGCAATTTCCATTACCATACAATAATCATCAATGCCTTTGAAATAAATTCTCCGGCGTTGTCCATTCTGATGAACTTTATGTGATGATCAGAGAAAATATTTTTAATACGAATTATCTGCGAGATCAGCTTTGCGAAAGCATGACTTCTCGTACACAATTAACATACGTGCGACCATTTCGAGGAAGCATCGATGAGCACCATGAAATATTTAAATGGCCCTGATAGTGGCTGTATGGGACCGCAAATGTCTCCTTGGATACGCTCCAGGAATGCAGGGACTTCATCATTTACTTTCAAAGTAGAAGGTTTAGTAATTAATTTCCCGGTGGCACATGCGGGGCACACAAAATCTTCGTGATTCGAGAAATTCTTTACATTAATATTATGTCTCTGTGAATTGTTAATTATATTTCTCATCATCCTAAGATCTGGATGGCCTAATCTGTCATGCTAGAGACAGAAGAGTTCAGAGCTTCTAAATATTATTTTCTAGATAGTATAGGCTGCAGGTGCCTTGATATGAGTGTAATATAGCTCTGTTTCAAGTGAAGGAAGTTTTTCTAATACTCTTTTTCCATTTGCTTCACGCTTTGTAATGAGTAGGTATTCTTTATCATACTCTTCTTCAGTCTCAACATGGAAACCGTTGGCGCGAATATCCTTGAAACTTAGGAGAGTTCTAATCGATTCTGATTACAATAAGGCTTCTTGAATTAACAAAATTGTACCGATTGGGGGTATAATTGTGACTCTTCCTGAACCTATTATACATGTATTGCTACTGGCGATTGTTGTAAGGCTGCCAGCATTCTTGCTAATCGACTGAAAGAATTTTGTCTATATCAAGATGGTATTTGTTATACCTCTGTCAGCTAAGCACACTTCCTCCATAGGGCACCACACGTGTTCTTCAATTCACGGAGCGATTCATGCTGATAACATGTTGAGGAACCGTCGCTAGCGAGTCCAGTCCGATCGATTCCTCTCCTATACAAAGAGACGAATCAATCACAAAGTAATGCAAATAGTAGATTGGAAACACAGAGATATAGGGAAGAACTCCTATTCTTTATTTATTGCTTTCTTTTTTCACGTGTGTACAAAATAGTCAATGGGACTCCCTATATATAATCTAATGGTGAGGTGCTCATCATGCACCAAGACTTCAAACCTAGGCTTAGGTTTCTCAACAAAAATAAGCCAGTAGTCCGCAGCCCTCAGTCGCTTTGAGCGGGGTGCGCCCAGCGAAGAGAGAGAGGGCTTGAACATACCATGTCGCATCCCCAACGAACACCACAGAGCAAATGCCTCCGGCACTATGGTCAGCTACCTATCCGACGCGCTTCCTAGCCAACATGGCCGAATGCAGGGCCATTTTTGCAATTAGTTTTTAGGAGGAGCTATTTTGAAAATAGAATAAAAAAACCAAAATAGGCAGAATTTACGGCCTCCTTTATGATATAACAAAAATGATCACCCTGAATCCTCATACGTCTCACACTCATCATGCATAGCATAAATATAGGAAGAGTTGAACGGAGAGCATAAATACCAGTTTCAGGATCGCTCTGCCTTATGGAGCTGCTTCCAGATTGATGTGAGCCGTACCTCCTGCAGTATAGGCACATGCGGGATAGAATAAGCAGCTGCATGTTTTGTATTGTGCAAGACAAGAAATCATTTCATTGTCTTGGAGCAAGCAGAGGAAATCGAGCAGGATGTATGCTGCTGGGGTGATCATTTGGGCTTTTTTTTGGTGGCTTATGGCTGAAAAGCACTGTAACTGACTGAAAAAACACTGTAGCCGACAGAGACTTATTTAGCATAATTAAATTTAAAAAATTTTAAAAATATAAAAATATGTTAGCCCATTACTTATAATACAAACAAATACGAGAAAAAAAGAACCGGCAAAAAGCTCAACAAAAAGCCAAAAGTTCAGAAAAAAAACGAAATTTATAAATAGTGAAAAATAAGTCGGAAGCCAGAAGCTGAAGCTCTTTTGACCACCTAAGCTTCAAATTTAAACTACTGCCATCCATACGCGTCAGATAATGTGGCACTTGACACTCTAAACTGTGATTTTTATTCGAATGCTTCAAGGATTTTCCCGGTTACTCAACTCTAGTGCAGCTCACTACCCTTTAACCCTTACATTCAGTAGCACATTGAAGCTAAATAATTTGCATAGTTCTGAAACAACATTCCAAATCTTTGCTTGGACTATAGAAGAAAGAAAGGTTAATTAAAGAACCTAACGGCCACAGTTCCTGCAGGCATAAAGAAAAATCTTCATCTCTCTGTCGTCCTTTTCATACAGTTTGGATAACCACTGCTGTTCCTCTGCTATCTATCGTACTTATAAATCGACAATCCCAAAGCTGCTACACACATTCCATTATTTCTCCTTGCAACATCGTCTATTTCTCTTTGCAGTATAAGACAGAAAAATAAAAGGAGCAATGTTGAACTGGTTGTCTTTGCCTGGTCTGACCCAACTCTCATCGAGATGAATGCAGTGATGAGAAGAATGAACTGATGTGTGTGTGTCCGTGTGTTCACTTCAATCGATTTTACTCGAAAAAGGGATTCTAGAGGTCCACCTAAACTAGTTTAGAGACATCAAAATTTTCTTTCTAAGACAGCAGCCTATTGAATGTGCCTCTCCAAAAGTATTTTGGTCAGACTCTGTAGCAAGTGCCATCTCTAAGTAAGCCATCACAAAAAAACAGCCAAGTAAACAAAATTGTAGTAGTTTCTAGGGAAACTTAAAACAATACTTAGCAGTAGAGCATCATTTCATTATACATGCATACAATAGTCTTTTTTTTTAAAAAAAAGTATATACAAAATCATTCCCTCCTCCTTTTTCCGGGCTTGGGACCGGCTATGCCATCAAGTGTTACATAACATGACATAGGCGGAGTTACCTACCCACCCACCTACAAAAAAACTAAAAAAGGAAAATAAAAACACCCACCCACAAAATGAAAAGTAAAATACACAAATTATCACAAAAATCACCAAACACGACGTACAAGTAGTAAAGTGGAGCTCCCTTTTTTATTTTTATTTTTGTTCTTTTTCTTTTTCATTTTTATTTTTGATTTTTTAATGATTTTGGTGTTTTTTTTTTACTTTTTTTTGTGTTTTGTTGTCTTGCATGGAAAAACAACTATCGGCAAAAATATGACAAAATAATACAATGATGGCTCAATTGGACGAGCCTTCACGATTAACAACCTGCAAAACAAACAAGCACATAAAAAATAAGCATAGCTATCTATATAAATAAAAAATTAAGACAATGCAAATATAAGTGAGCCGTTTTGCAATATTTACATTTTCTACAATCCTATCAAACATAAATAAAAAAATCAAAGGAAAAGTCCCGGATGAACTAGAGCTAAGCAACTTTGGGCTTGGACCAAACACGTTCCCCATTAGTCCCGTACATACTACTCTACAACCTAAATAGTAGAGGCTAGCCTTTCCGGCTTTCCCCTATTAACCCACTTCAACCGTCAGAAAAGAGATAAAAACAGGTTAATAACACCGTTGGATTTCCATAAAACAAATAACACCATTGAATTCTACAACACCCACAACCTTTCCCCTTCAACATAAATGGCTGTGTGAGTTCAGATTGACCCGCATATGAACTCAAGGAATCAAACCTAATAACTTCGAGTTAACTTCTTTTGGGCAAAACAAGGATAAAAACCCAATCAAATTGCTAGAGCTTAGCTACAGCGTGTCAGGCTTATACTTCATCACATATAGAACCAGAATAATGTTTGTCTCAAAAAGTAGTATATAACAGAGCAATGGTACAATGGTATATATCATCCAAGCAAGAGAATATATGCATATTTCATTTGACATGATCTGATTGGTCCTGAAAATTCAAGATAAAACTAGGGCATGATTTGAATCCAGAATAGATAAGATGTAATTAAATTAAATATCCAGTCAAAGGTCATACCTTGCATTTGCAAGCCCATTCAATTGGGCATTTATATATCATCACTATGTCCACGTGTAGACATCCAGGTCCTCACCATGAAGCTGTCGGTGCTGTTGTTGAAGGCCAGGCACCCACATTGAGGAAATCTCTTGCATATCCTCAGTCAGCCATAGTTGCTGCAAATTGTTCGACTCTTCTACACAGCTCAAGTTTGGACAAAGCTGTGCACGCAGCTCTCTCACTTGAGGAAGGTTCGAAATCCTCTCCAGACCTTCACATCCAGCAATTAAAAGGGTCTCGGAGAGGTGCGGGAGGTCCTCCACCACCTTCAAGCAGCTTGCTCCTCTTAATTGGAGCTCTCTCAAGCTGATGACCTCCTTTCCAAGCTGCCGCGGGAGACCTCTCAGCTTGGGGCAGTTATCAAGTACCAAATCCCTCAAACCAGGCAGCAGCTGCAACCTTGGAGGTGGGGCTTCCACTATTTGCTTCGTAGCAGCTCCATCTTCTCCCCATTCCTTAGTTGCCACAGCTGCTTCTTCTTCTTCAACAAAGGACCACTCCTCCCAGTTGGGCATATCTTCTATGATCAACCATTCAAGCTTGGGGAAAGCAACCGTCTCTGTGGATCCAGGATTACCCACCCCGCAGCCAACAAATTCGGGTCCGATCTTGGTAACTGCGGCTGCTCCATCAATTTTCAGAAATTTCAAGTTGGGTAGCTGCCCAATTGGTGGAAGATGCACACAGGATTTGCAATCTACAAGCTTCAAGTATTTCAATGAAGACAAATGGGTAGTACCAAGCCAAGTGGGATATCGATGACCAAAGAATCCCACAATAACTAGATCTTCCAGGTTGTGTGGAGGGATTAGCTGCTCAAAAATCTTCTCAATATTGCTAACATCCTCTTCTGAATATGGTTCTTCTGTACGTACAGAGCACCGTAGACGCAGAAGTCTGAGATGCTTTTTGTGCATTAGCAATGGATCTGTACTAGAAGGAACTGCTCTTTCCAATTTGATCATATCAAGCCGCCTCAATTGCAAAAGGGGAGCCAACTCTTCCAGGTTCCATCCATCTTGCGTTTTAGTATCACGACAGTTACCGCCTATTGGGAATTCTTCTAAATCATTAAGAGATATCAATTTGCCTATTCCTTTCGGAACCTGATTTATTTCAGTTCCGTTAAGGCCAAGCCGCCTTAAATTGCACAATTTGGTGATGGCCAAAGGAAGCCTATGTAAAGCAGAACACCTTTGTAAGTGCAATATCTGAAGGTTTTTGAGACAACCAATGGACTCTGGAAGACAAGATATGTTGGTACCATTAAGATCAAGTAAACGTAGATGAATCAAATTTCCCACATAATCTGGAATGCTTTCGACAAGTGAGTCACTTAGATCCAAAACACGAAGATATGCAAATCTCTTAAAAAACGTGTTCTCAATTCCCAGTGGAGTCTGATCAGTTCTAAAAGTCCTCACCTTAACTTCCTCCTTATTCATGATAGGTATGACTACCATATCCTTCTGAGTGACAACTAAAATTCGCCGCAGTTTACAAATAGTTTTATACCCTAATAACTCTGGATCTCCGATAAAACATTCTTCTCTTGATAAATAACAAGCAAGTTGCCTTAAGAGATCATGCATTTTGCACGCACTATGGTCAAAATATGCTTCAACTGGTTGGAGGAGATTCCGATGGATTAGCTCATAGTAGTATTCTTCTGCTATATCTTCTAGTAGTTGGCCTTGTTGCTTCTCTACAAAACCTTCAGCAACCCACATCTTTGTAAGATAATCACGGTGAATGGTCCAGTCTTCAGGAAATAAAATACAATAAAGAAAACATTGCTTCAAATGCTGTGGTAAATCATCATAACTTAGATACAAAGCACCTCTTATTTCATTAGGAAGCTTTGTCGTGGACCAAGCATTTTTGGTCAAAATCTTTTTCCATTCGTTCTCTGTATGATCTTTGCATGCTAAAACTCTAGCAATAACCTTGATTGCAAGAGGGAGGCCACCACATTTACGGACAATATCAAAACCTAAGCCTTGCAGATTTTGCACTTCGTTCTCTTTGCTAATGTTCATGCTCTTACATAGCAGCTCCCAACCTACTTCTACTGACATCAGATCGACACGATGTGTTTGCTCCACCCCAATTTCTAGAGCAATAGTGTCATGTCAACTAGTTACCAGAATTGTTCCCATAGCTGCAGCATGCAATGGAGTACTTAGCAGATTGGTCCATACGTCGATCGCCACACATCATCCAACACAAGGAAAAACTCTTCTCTGCAATGGCTGATTCAAGCTTGCTCAGAGCTCTCCAATAGTTTCATCTTGATCTGGATGTACCCCAACTTTTCGAAGAATCTCTCTCAAAATAGATACTTCAGAGTAGTCCTGGGAAACACATATCCACATCTGTATGTTGAAGTTTCCTTTTATTTTCTGATCATTGTATATTTTCTGAGCTAGCGTTGTCTTACCAACACCTCCAGTTCCAACAATAGCAAGCTTGTAAGCCTTCTTTTCCTTATGTGCAAGAACTAATTCAACCAATTTCCTACTAGCATGTACAATCTCCTTACCCACAAGGTTGGGCTCAACAAGGTGGGAAGTTTTTCTCATTTTGGATGTCGAACCTTTTCTAATTGGACCTGCCTTCACAAGTCCGTATCTTTCACCCAGCTTTGAGAGCTTCTCTATTCTGATGTTGAGGTTTCTGATTTTAACAGCAATCTCACGACACCTCCGAATATTAGGAAAGCAAGATAAAAACAAAATACTAGTACATGCAGTTGAATTTCTTGATGATGAAGGACGATCTTCTAGCAGCTTGCTTCCTTCAAATCTAGCCGAGTCGATAATATCATCAGCATCATACATTGCATCCCGTAGCTCACCAAGCCAGTTGTTAACTGCTGACTCGTCCATCCTCCTTTGCTCGGCATCATGAAGAAAGCATTGTGTTTGGCTCATTGTTCGCTGTAGTTCTCTAAGCTCTTCTTTTACACCTAGAATGAGTATTGCCTCCTCTGTTATGATATCTTGCAACTTCTTGGCACATGATCCAACCAGAGAACCTAGTATGGTTGCCATCGGATAAACTTGACGAGGGAGATCCACCAGAAATACAGGATACTTATTGGGACAATGGCAAGCTTGCAGGCTGTCAATGAATGCACAAAGCGTGTTAGCATGGTTTGAATTCTCTTTAAAAAAATTGAGAACATCTTTGTAAAAGAAATGCACCGTTATCAGTATTACTACTTAATTGCATGTTACGTTTTGAATAGTTTAATATACTGAGTGTATGGAACTGCAATGACAGAGTGCCCTATAGGTTTTGCACTGTATGTAGGTTGGTAGATGTCCGGAACAAGAGGCACAATTAAGATTGGCAATAAGAATAGTAATAATCAACTTACAGAATTAGTTTGTTGTGCTGATCGATACATTACTAATGTATGAGCTCGACGCTCTGAGACCAAAGGAAGCTAAGATTAACTACTTTGAGGAGCAAGAGCAACTAATGTACAGAACTGTTAAGGCAGAATTATCAGTTCATCGCTGAGAGCACACCGCTGAGCGCTGCAAAATGTGGGACAAATTGAAAAGTTGAAATTTATGTTCATCAGAGAAATAAATGAGCCATCACTTGAATTGAAGTTTAGGCAAAGTACCAGAAATATGCGTTGATGGCCACTGATCAGAGTGTTGCTAGATCAGTATGGGTGGGTTTACTTAGATAAATTGTTTTCTACAGGATCACATCAATCGGTTGAGGAAAACGAACTGAACGCAACCACCGATCCTCAGCTGCTTGCACCACTGCATGCAAAATGTATGATTAGCTGAAGAAAAGAACAGGAGCAATTTCTGTACTGCAACTTTTCTGAACTGGTACACTGAAAGTCTTACCTTAAGTAACTTATCTCGGAGCAAGAATGCGAGATTGACAGTACGAGTATGCAATATTCATCTTACAGAAGCAGTTTGCTCCTACCCATATGCTACTTTGGAAGCTCGACAAATTGAGACCAACAAATTCGAAGACTAACTGATCTGAGCAATTCACGCGTCGAACAGAACAGAGAAGATTATCAGTTCATCGATAATGAGATATTACCACTGATCCCGCTGCTGCGAAATGGGGAAAACCACAAAAGATAAATTGTATGCTCGTTGAAACTTGAAAGAAAGCTGCTGCAATCCATGACTATGACTGCAACTTGAGCAGAAGTTACAGAGCACAGAGAAAGTACAAGAACGGTATGGCTTTACTCAGATGAATTTTTTTTTTTGTTCTCTAGAAGATGGCATCAATCAGAGGGCAAACAGAAATGAACACAACTGATCCTTAAGAAACTTCTACTGCCTTCATCACTGCATGCAAAATGGGCATGTGCAGATTAAGTGAAGAGAAGAAAAGGAACAGATTTGAACTATATCTTGAGCTTACCGCAGCCAGCAGAAATGTAGGATGCCACAAACTGGAGCAAAGCAACAGCTAGAGTAATGGTTGAGAAGAGCACTGGCAGCTAAATGCTAATGGAGATGTGGGAAATCCTTGCATTATTGCATAGTACAACATGTAGAGTCTACTGAGGCCCCATTAGTTTTTTTCTAGTCTCCTAACTATCCACCAGTACCAATCATGTGGGGTGCTGGTGATGCACCCACGAATATATTAAAGATTAAGGGTTAACTAAAGAGCACCTAGGTTCCCTTCTTATAGAGTACTCACTTTTTCCTTTTCTTTTATGGAATAATCTTAGAAATATTTAGTCTTTTATTCATAACAATTACCACTAAACTATGTCATGTAATTTAAGAAATTCAAAAATACAACTAAAAAAGGTATAATATGGATTTTTAATAAATTGCCAGATGAAAGTAACATAAATTACCATATGTTAAATGCTAAGTTACCACTGATAGCTTAACAAATCACCAACATAAGTTTTAAAATTACCATCACTTTACGAATCTAAGAAAATTTTAGAAATTACCATCATTTGAACCTTAAGTTATCATTATAGTTTTTAAGAAATTATCAACATAAGTTCAAAAATACCCTAATTTCTATAAGTCTAAGATATTTTAAAATTCGCCATCAGTTGTACCCTAAGTTATCATCTGCATTTAATAAATTACTGCCCTAATTTCTAAATTTACCATCATTTATGATATCATCGCTTTTAACCCAAAAATAAACCTGAATATTCAAAATTTGCCATCAGTCTGATCCTAAGTTATCAGATGCAGTTTTAACAAACTACCACCCCAAGTTCAGAAATTATCATTATTTTTAATTTAGAAGAAAATTCAAAAATTACCATCAATTACACCCTATGTTACCATCTACATTTTTCAATAATTTAGCAAACCCCGTTACACAGTGGTTTTACATTATCTTACCCTGTGATGGATTGCATTGTGACTTATCAATGGTCCTCCCACGTGATTGACCCTACAAATTAGTCAAATCTCATAAAAAGAAAAATTTGTGCACACAGAATTGTGTACACACAATCAACTGTTTTGGATGCACCAATCTCACATGCATTATTGCCCTGTGCATGTACAAATTGGGCTCACATTATTTGGCCCTACTTATCATGACACAATTATTTATTTCTATGTGCGTTACAGACACAGACTGCTCCAAAAAAGACTCACATCGATCCAAGAAAACGAGTTTGTCGTGTTTATGTTTTACACTCGTTGTTCCCCATGTGATCCATCCGATGGCAGCAAAGCTGGGTGCTCGGTAAAACTAATGCACGCCTAGGCACACTGTAGAATTTCTGCACAATGAATGGCATATTGTAAATTATGTAATTATTCAGTGGTAAATCATGAATTTTTCTTGAGAAAAATACCCCCAAAGGTATAAGCTTCCATCTATACTTTTTTCAAAACATAATTTTATCTATACCTGTAGTGTGAAACTGTGATTGCCTCATGCATCTATTACAGCGGTGACAAAGAGGATGAGAACAAGTATAGCAATTGAATCAATGGGACCAGATGTATTGTCCGCACTATCCATTTGCATGTGCTCTAGAAAATGGTGCATATATCTCAATGTAAAAGTGCGCTCAATATTACATGGTCCCACCTGTCATTTGATATCTTGACCTCGACATTGTGCCTATGGGCCTGTTTGGGAGAGCTCCACCAGCTTCAGATCCACGAAAAACAGCTCCACTCCACGAAATTTTACCCAAACGCTCCAGCTCCGCGAAATCTGGATCCACCAAAATCCTGGATCTGAGGGCCAGATCCATGGATTTCATGGAGCTCCTCAAGGGTGCTCCACCGTGGAGTTGGGTGGTAATTACCCACCAATGCCACTGGTTACACACAAAAGTGGCCATTCCCACCAAAACCTCAATTTCGTGGATCTGGAGCTGCTGTACAAGCCAAACACTCCATGGTAGGATCCCAGATCCACGGTGGAGCTGCTCCATGGTGGAGCTGCTGCTCCAGATCCACATTTTCAGTAGTGGAGCTCTCCGAAACAGGCCCTATATTGAAAAGGTTGAACAATTCCATAGCCAACAACTATCCCTGCCTGCCCACTACCATGCAGAAGCATCAGAGAGCTACAAACTGATGCATGGTAATACAATGGAGCGCCGAGGAGCGCGATAGCTTTTCTGATAAGTGTAAAAAAATTCGTGTTGTGGCCGTGAGAAGGTAATTTTACCCAAATCTCCTCTCAAAAAAAAATCTACCCCACATCACCAAGAAATGGACACTTTTGTCGTGAGCCCTCACTACCACTCAAATCGGCCTGTAGGAGTACCACAAGCTTCTGCCCTAGTCCAATAGTCCACATCAAACTACACAGCCAAGGTTCATTCGCCAAACTGAGGCACGTCTAGCTCGTGCATTGTGCCCAAACCCAATAGGCGACAACACGTTTGCGCTAAAATGATGCCCCAATAGGCCAAGACATTTGTTGGAGATTAGATTTCATCCATCTAGGCACCTTCTAGGAGAGTCCTTGAGTTTGCTGGTTTTCCTCAAGAGAGATATGATTTTAGGGTTTTGCTCTTGTGGGTGTTTTATGTTGAATTTGTGCTGCGATCTAGCTTGTTATAACATGTGAAAACTCATCCAAGGTCATCTAGACCTTCAAGGACTCACGAGCAAGAGTATATCAAGGTTTCTCTCTTTCGTTTGGTTTTGATGCATTCTTACTTGTTTTTGATAAAGGTAAAAATTTTAACATCGATCTTCATGATCTATAATTGAAATAGGTTCCTAACATCCTAACGAGGGCTTGTGATAAGTTTCACTGTGTTTGCATTAGTGGTTTGAGAGTTAGCTCTTTTCTTGGATCATGCGCAGCGTTGTTTAGCACTTTCCTCGGCTTACAATCAGACTGCAAGGAACTGAGTGATCAGACCAACGACTGGTCAGACCGATGGCCGAGCGGTCCAACCACCTAGCGGTCGAACCAGTGTCACAGGTGGTCTAATTTTGAAAGGATCATTCACCCCATCGGACTCACCATTTTGATCATACATTGGAGCATCATCAAATGACAGACATTTAGAAAAAATGCAGATGATCCTACTTCCTAGGTACAAAATCTTGAACATTTCATTAGGGCATCTCTAATAGTGCTATCTCAGCTGTCTCTTAGCTATATTAAATGAGTAAACTCTTATATGGAGGAAAGAGGAGATGAGGGAGATAATATGATATCTCTTATGCAAGAGACGACTTGAGCCCACAAACCAACACAAATAGTGAGAGAATGTGAGGTAGGAAGTTATTGTGAAAATAGTATAAAATAGTTAGATAAATGATTTATTATTAGAGAAGTTGTCTCTAATACTCTCTTTAGGTCAGATAAAAGGTTTAGAAATGACTTTAAGAGACATACTATTATACATGCCCTTACTGGCATTTGATCAACGGCTGAGGGATGTCCAGCCACAGCTCCTTTTGTCTCATCCATCTTAGTAAACTCTTATTTATACGTGGTAGCCTATAATAGTGTCTATATGTTTCGTCGTAGCAAGTAGTAACACAAACATCAGAGAAACAAAGATGCAAGACATTAAGCACGGTCCAAAGCCTTACCTTAATCAAGGTACTTCCCAGAAGGATAAACAATAAGAGTCTGTAATAATGATCTCACGTGTCTGTTTGTTCGCTTATCAACCCATTACCACTTTAAGTGTTCGACAAAGTGAGACCAAGGAGATGGAGAACAACTTCTCCGAGCAATTCACGTGTAGAATGTAACAGAGATGACTATCGTACATCACCTGCTGGAAGGAGAGTGATTTAGTTTCAACAAGTGGACAATCGGAAATGAACAAAACCGATCCTCATGAAACCTCCAGTCCCTACATCACCACACACAAAGTTGAGCATATGCTGTTTAAATGAGAAGAGAAGGAAGAATAAATCTGAATTATTTCTTGATTAATTGCTTACCACAGAAAACTGCATTCATGAGATGGAACGAAGAACAGACGAGGAACGGTTGAGAGGAGTGCTTTCTCCTAAAGCCTTGCTACAAACACTACTACAGAAATCCACATTACAGACGGTTCAGAAACGTCATCACAGACGGTTTTCTGAACCGTCTGAACTTATGGGTCAGTGATAATCCAAGTTATCACAGACGGTTTTCAACCGCTCGTGATTATGCAATATCACGACGGTTTTCATTAAAAACCGTCAGGATTATCGATATCACGACGGTTTTAATGAAAACCGCTCGTGATATCGCATAATCACGCACGGTTTTTAATGAAAACCGTCTGTGATACTCCTCCCAGCAGAATCTATTTCGTTTATAGCTAGCCTCAGAAATGCTAGCCATGCCTCTCAAACAAGCGATAATCACGGACAAAAAACATACAATTCACACATCTCATTTCCTTTCGATACATTTCACGACATTAAACATCCCATTGACATCGCACTTCATTTCACAAACATAAAGCATGCATCCATTTCGCAAATCGATTAATTGAATTGAAATGAAATATCTATTAACAAATGCGATTACAAAAGATGTGCACTGCATTTGCACTTAGTGATAAGACCAATAAGAAATCATGGTGCGCAGTGGAACCGTCCTCCGGCGTTATGACTTGAGTCGCAAAAGTACGCCAACCGCCCTCGAATCCTCCAAGAATAGGTCTGTTTCAATGCGATTGACGGGATGGACGCACTGCCGATAGGAATATCAATGTGCGTATATATGTAACGTGTTAAGTATGAAGTAATTATGGGAAGAGTGACAAACCTTGTGATTGGTGAGCCTCGAGGAATCGAGGAGTAGTTCCATATGTTGGCAAACGTAGTATCCACATGTGTTGCCCGGCTCCTGCTGGTGACACTGCAAAAAATTGAATGTGTTAGTTCAAGAGGCATTAGTACCAACTGTTGCATAGGATTAATTAATGTGAAATAGCGAATACCTTAAAATCTCGAACATGTGTCAGCAGGGCTTTGGCCCCGCGCTTCGAGTCACCTCCCTTTTCAATGTAGGTGGCGAACGCCCTACGTAATTCGAAAAAGTTAACCTTAATCATTCGGAAGGAAAGAAAGTACAATGTAGATATGTATGGGGAATATGTGCTTACCTATCGATTACTTGGCTGAGAACTGTGAAGTCCATTTTATTCTTACTTAGGGAATCAAGGTAATATACCTTGTTCCATTTTGGTACAATTACTATTAAAATCCAATGAAAGTTCTGAAGGAAGGGCATAAGTACATAATCCTTCTTGACGCAACCCAGCAGTCCTGTTGCAATGTACCTCTTGACGAGGGGTGTATCCTGGTCGATGGTTTCCTTGGCGACCAATTGTGGGTCCAAGAAACCAACTGATAAGTTGGATGATCTAGCTTTAATCAGCATGTGTCTATATATATACACACGAAAGCAAAAAATTAGATATGGCATTTATCGGTATGACATTAACGGAGACTGTGATTGTACACACTTACAGTGTCCAGCATCGAATGATTGAGACGTCAAGAGCGTTGAACGTGAACAGATCGAATAAATCCTCAAAGGCGACCACGAACATACACTCCGAAAAGCGTGGTGTAAATCTTCTTGGTGAATTTGACAGTGATACTTGAAGTCCGTTCTCCTCTAGCTTATTGGATCGCTGCATATACCACATGTGCAATTGCATGCAACTATATGGTAGCTTTTGAGGTATTTTTCCTCGAGCAACGGTGACCAAGCACGAATTTGCGGGCCAAAGGTAGGTACGAATATCATCATTGGTCTTCTTTGCTTTGCCCTTGCCGCCTTGTCGCATCGGCTATAGGCCGACTTAACGGCGATCGGCAGCAGCGGTGCAAGTTGCTCTGGCGAGAATAGGACCGTGGAGATAGCACCGTGCGAGATCCGTGGTGGAACCGACTGGTCTTGTAATGGAGATGGCACCAGTGCAAGTTGCTCTGGCGAGAGTATGACCAGTGGAGATAGCACCGGTGTAGTATCCGGTGGTGGAACCGACTGGTGTTGTAATGGAGATGGAACCAGTGCATGTTGCTTTGGTCCTGCCACCGGTGAAGAAGATTCCAGGGAGATGTCGCTTTTGGGCCACTGGATGAATGTTCCGATGGCCTGTCCTAGAGTCATGATCTCGTCGTTGGGGGGCTTCGGTAGCGGGACCACCTCAAAATTGACATGCACACCATCCACATTAACTTTTGCGAAGCCTGGTGCTAAAGCTTGACCGTGCACCATGGCCCCGATACTGATGAATATGCTCGCCCCAAGCGTACAAGGGAACAGAGCCATATCTCACTTGGAGCTTGCAATTCGTAGGCTCCTACATAACGATACAAAATTAGCTACTCGAATAGGCCTACCAATGGAGCAAGCATTCGAGAGGTAATAATTATTACCTGGATGTCGTCCACAGGAAATTTGGACTGGATTTGCGTCGGATTGGACGCGCAGCTACTCGGACGGTTGTGCGGGCTAGCTAGCGCAGCAGCGGCGGTGGCGGCCTGCTGACTTTCTGTCTGTTTCCGCACCTCATCTCTGATTATATCAGCCATCGAACCCAGTAGCTCCTCTTTAAGAGATGCCTTGATCTCTTCTCGTAGCTGTGCGTCACGCTCGGCTTTGTTTCTCTTCCTGCGCCGATACATGTCGGAGTCATCTTGGAAACCATGTTTCCATGGAACGTAAAGCCCAAGGCCTCTCGTGCGGCCCGGTGCTCCTTGTTTACTGGCCACGGAGAGCATATCATTCTCCCTTGTTCCTGGAATGATCCTCGGTAGATTGAAAACTCAGCTCTTCCCGCAAGAGCACGACATGTCATTTCAATTGCACGGTTGTGGAGTAATTACAAGCTACGTAGTTCGATCGATATCTTACGGTGCTGGGACACTTGCCGGTCGCAGGGTTTCAAAGGAGACGCCCCCAATGTCGTTGTAGATGACCTTGCTCTAAGCCAATTTCGAGCGCGGTCATCCGGGTATTGGAAAACGGCGGGCGATGTCCTCTGCAGCTGCCACTCATCCTCCAACCTCCATCAGGATTTTACCCGCATACCCAGTGTGCCAAGTGCGTGGGGTGCGTGTTTTTACTGGAGGGCCTTGTGCGCCACACTTGTACTTTTGAAATCTTGGTCGTTTTCATCGCCTTGAACTCTTCCCATTGTGGTTCCAGGAATGGGTGTTTAGTAAAAGGCGTTTCGTCCGTCTCCACGTATTTCTTGACAAGCGTGCTCTTGAAGTTCTTCCATGCTTTGCACGCCGCTTGGTAGGTTTGTCGTTCCACAGCGTGTAAGTGTTCTTCTGGGAACTCGAACGATGCCAAAATTTCGGTCCACAGCTCACGTTTCCGAGTGTCAGGCACGTTCTTCCACGAATTGTATGTGATCTCAATTCGTTCTCGTGCAACTATTCCGACCATGGTTCGGAATGCGTTTACCGCTTGCTTAGGAAGGATAGGGACCCCAGCTGCGTTTACCGCTGTGATGGTCTGTCGGCTCTGAGGCTTCTTTGATAGCCCTCTTCCTTGGTGTCTTGATGTTGGAGCGGACGCCTCCGGCGATGATGTTGAAGAATGCGCGGGTGACATGTTGCTCATTTTGTGGGGTCTATTAAGATAAGATGAGAATGTAATCATATTGAATTGGAAGAGAGGAGTAGAGGGGAGGGGGAGAAGGGAGGGGGTGATATGGACATAGAGAGGGGGTGATGTGCCTATCTTAGCACCTACTTTAGTTGCTAATACTATAAACCAAATAATAGAATCAATAACAGTCTCAACATGAATATGTGCTCTCAAATTGTAGGGTTGCACAAGATTAATCTTGGCCATCCCGCTACTAAATCATATACTCTTCCTTGATTGGTTATGCCAAATAATGAATTCAGTCTTTTGAGCTCTAGATACAAACTCTACAATCTCAAGATCAAGATATATTCAGCATGCATATATTCAGACAGCAGTTAACTTTTAACTTGTCAAGATGAAATCCTAACAGATCAATTTAATAACATGCCATAATCAGAAATCCCACAGCAATCTCAGTATATGGAAGATTGTATATAACAGACTATTAGAGCTCAAAGACCGAATGAACCAATCTCAAGATATGAATTTATCATCATCGAGCAATCAGAAGCATATAACAAGAAGCCCTAAACCCTAACACTCAAGATGAAGTATCAAGCATCAACCCTAAACCCTAACAGTAAGCATGAAGCTCGGGGAGGGATTTGATGACCTTAGGGTTTTGGTGACGGAGGAGGAGGCGGCGGCGACGGAGGAGGAGGAGGAGGCGACGACGACGGAGGAGGAGGAGGAGGAGGAGGCGGCGACGCAGGAGGGGGCGGCGGTGACGGAGGAGGAGGCCCCGGGCTCGGGGAGGCAGCGGCGACGACGGGCTCGGGGAGGCGGCCGGCGACGACGGAGGAGGAGGAGGAGGCGACGACGGGCTCGGGGAGGCGGCGGCGACGACGGGCTCGAGTGAGGCGGCCGGGGAGGGCTCGAGGGAGGCGGCGGCGAGGGCTCGGGGGAGGCAGATCGGGATTTAGATATAGAATAACTGCAGAATACACAGAAAACCCTAGACACGGGTATATATAGCGGATTATTACAGACGGTTCTAAACTTAGAACTGTCGTGATATGAATATCACAGCGGTTTTAAGTTTAGAACTGCTCAGTAATAAGCATACTATCTCGAGCGGTTCTACGTTTAGAACCGCTCGAGATAGAGCTTATCACGACGGTTCTAAACTTAGAACCGTCTGTGATATTCATATCACGCACAGTTCTAAGTTTAGAACCGTCTGTGATAAGCCTTTGCCCGACTGTAGTCATTCATGATCAACAGCTAACCATCTGCATTCATGAGCCCTCAATTTACGTCCCTTTCCGAGGACAACATCTAAATCCTTAACCATATCATAAACCTCGTGTCCCCTTAAATGCCTTGGAGCTGAACCGTCTTCCTTCTCTCCGTCAAATTGTTGCTTCATCTTGCGGTATGGGTGAGCCCTCTGAAGGAACCGGCGGTGACGCATGTAGACGGTTTTGCGTGAGTGTCTCAGCCACACACTCTCGGT
Organism: Dendrocalamus sinicus; assembly: GCA_036346575.1. Classification (NCBI taxonomy): domain Eukaryota; kingdom Viridiplantae; phylum Streptophyta; class Magnoliopsida; order Poales; family Poaceae; genus Dendrocalamus; species Dendrocalamus sinicus. Next base: position 50,540,065 of record CM070671.1, read on the forward strand.
ACCATCTAAACAGTGAGTACAAGCTTTGGCACCTTTTGTACTATGGCGTGATAGGTTACCAAGGGCAGGATAATCATTTATGGTGCAGAACAATAAGGAGCGCAGAGTGAAGTTCTCTCGTTTGTATGCATCCCATACCTGTTGTAACATCCTAAAATTTGAGTGTTTGAAAATATGGGGGTTTTAAAAAAATTTCTTGAAATTTGCTAGCATTCCAAATTACTTTTGAATATTTATTCGAAATCTTTTGAGTTTTGAGAAATATAAATTAATGTACTGAGAAGCAATGGCCAAAAGAGTATATATATATAATAACTCACATCTAAATAATAAAAATCTAAATTTAAATTGTAAATGTCATGCAAAAATTGAAATGGACAATCTTAAATGGGAAGACAGAAATTTAAATTTAAAAACAAAACGTAAGATAAAAAAAAGGACTAAAAGCTTCTCATACATCCCTTATTCCTTTTCCATTTCCTCTCTCCTCCCTTTTAATTTCTCTCCTGCGCCGCGGGCCCCGCCTCCACCCCGCGCTCGCCTCTCTGCCCGTGGACCCACGTCCGCTCCGCTCTTTCTTCTTTTCTTCCCCGAGCGCCCGCGCCTCCTCCTCCTCATTTCTGTGGTCGAGCTTCTCCCGCGTCGCCTCCCTTCTCTCAGCTCTGCGCCGAATCCCTCCAAGATTTGCCGCAGCTGACAGCCTCCTCCCGAGCCGTCCCTTCGCCGCTCTCTCTCGCTGCCCTCCTCTGTCCTCTGCGCAGTGCTGCCCGCGCCACCAGCCCTGCTGCCGCTCCCTCTTTTTCTCCCCGCGCTGCTGTCCCGTTCCCTCGCCATCCCGTCGCCCCGCACTTCGGTCCCCAGCAGCAGCTCGAGCATACCCCGTGACCCCCTTCAACTTTAAGTAGCCTCCTGGCCTCCCTTTTTGCTCCGCGCTTTCCCCTACTTCTTCCCCCGTGCACACCGGCCGCCCCGCCTCCTTGCCGTTCCCGGCCATCCGGTGATGCCCCACCTCTCCAAGCGCGTCTCGGAGTGCCTCATGAAGCCTTCTACCCCCTCCCTCACTTAATCGAACCCCCGTGCTTCCGGCTCGCCGCAAGGCCATCTTCCTCGCCGCCGGCCCAAAACCGCCGCCGCCAGCGCCGTGCTCTTCTCGGTGACTTCCGGTCCGATTCCCCGCGGTGGGAGCAACACCTCGACGCCCTGGAGCCTTCCCCGCTGCAGCCGGAGCTTCCCCTGCACGCCAGCTCGCCGGCGCCGTGCGAGTGCCCGCACCGTCCCTGGTCTCCGCCGCCGGCCCACCCCGGCACTCCTCCGGTCCCGTCAACTACCAAGGTGAGACCCTCGCGACCCCCTAGTGCTCACGCGCACGCCAATTTGTCTCCTCCCCCACGCCGGCGCCGCCTTCCCGAACTTACCTCGCCGCCGGCCGTGCGCCCCCACCTCCTCTGTTTCGGCCGGTGCTTCCTGTGAAGTCCTCAGCCTCATCACGTTATCGGTTTTCATTTTCCCCAGAGAGACAAGAAACACCGGTCGGACAATTGGTTAGCAGCGCGCGCGTTAATCCCCTTTACCCTAAGTCCCGAGTTCGATCCCGGGCGGCACCCATTTTCGTTCCCTTTTATTTTTTTTATTTTTGACTTTCCTTCGTCATTTTTTTAGGAAAAATTAGGAGAAAAATTTAGGGAACAGTTTAGGGAATGTAGTAAATTTAATAAGGATGTACAATAGGGTACTTAACATTCAATATCTGATTATTTACTATCTGGACAACTGAAATAGCTTAAATAGTTAATTGAGGTTTAATTACCAATTAAAAACTTGAATAACCTATAGTTTAGCTTAGAACCCAAAGTTAATAAAAATTCTAATTAAAAATATACAACCATAGAAGGTACAGAATTTATTAGGATATACATGAAGTTAATAAATGTTTATGTTCAATAAGGATGGCCTTAATTAACATGTCAACATATATGCCCAATAATCATCATGTCACCTTAAACAAACCTCGTTAATATATATTTTTTTTGCCAATAGCCATAATGAAATGTTACCTTGTACAATAAACTCGGCCTAGGTAAATAAATCTACATATCGATAAAAGAGCATTAATAGAGAGTGGTCTAAAGAAAGAAAACCTAAACCATTGTATATTAGTGAATATTGTAGGGTTGACCATAGCATGATTTAGACTTTAATCATTATCTCTAGGCCCTAAGCAATCAAGAGAACTATTCTGGACTAGTTGAGTGTAAAGCCACTAGTGTTTTAGCTAGTTATCACATATGAATAATTAAGGTGATTTGCCTAAATGAAATCAAGGAACTGATATACTAAATAAGATCAATACTAATCAAAAGCAACAATAAAGGAAACCTCTTTCGGTTAAATGCTCAAATTTAATAAAGACTACCATTAATTATAATTAAATCTATGCCCAATATTCAACATGCCTTCATTAAGTAAATTTTTAACCGTAGATTTTGCTAAAATAGCAAATAATAAAATATAACTTAATAAACCCACTTTGCCCGATGACTAAGTTTAAACTAAAATTAGGATAAAGACAATCCAAATGGTGGCTAAGTAAATGCAAGATAATAAAGGTGTCATTAATTGAATATAATGTCAGTTTCGAATGATTAGCGATACTAAACATAAATTTATATAGCAAGCTAGGACTCATATAAATAGACCCAAATTCCAATTAACTTAGCCTAGTAATAAATGGAGGTACATAAAATATCATACCACAAAATGCTATAAACATAGCCCATAAGACTAACTCTGTAAGCTAACATTTGCAAACATTACCTATATACACATATATCATATGCCCTGAACATTAGCACTCGAGCAAAATACACCAATTCATAGGTTTAACCTAACTCATGGAACTTCCTTGATAAATACTAAAATAATAAAAGAAATTGTTAATAAAAGATCCCGTTATCGTACTCTACCATCGCCCTTACCTCAAATAACCCAAAGCACCCATTAACTCATAATAAAACTAAACTGAGTTTATTCGGATTTGTTTGGATCTTTTGAGTTACTTGCTTTTATTTGGATTCAGTCAGTATCGCGTAATTAGAAATTGGGAGTCGTGAAGATTCGGTGGATCAAGTGAGATCAAGCTTGAAGTGAAGGTGAAGGATAGAAGCTCAAGAGAAAGCATCGTGTGAGCACAAGTCCGCGGTAAACTGTGCCAGGCGAGTCAATACTTTGATCATGTTGATCCTATGTTTTCTGCAAATTACTTTGTTTTAAATTATCAAATTGCATGCTGTTATTTTATATGCAAATACATGCTTAATTTAATATTCTAGTTATGTGCCCATTGTTTACCTTGAATAATATTACCCCTCCTTTGGAATATTTAAATGTGTGAACCTTGTCGCCTAGCAAAAATATAACAAAGAACATTTCAAAAATAAGTCCTTAATTGTATGCCATGCTTAGCATTGACTAGGAACCCGGGCAAGAAATTGTCCCAAGCATCACTTTTAATCATGAGAAAATTTGGTTGAAGCAGTCATGGTGGTAATGATGGTATATGTTGGATATAATTATTTTATACTCCCAAAAACCTCAAATTGCTTATTTATCTGGGCGGATGGTTCGGGGGTATGGTGCAGGGGTGCACGAGAGTGTGGTTTGTGGTAGACCGCCCAGATAATTCTAAGGACTGAATCTTGTCATGATCTCCTGTAAAAAAAGACAACCACAAGTCTGTAAAGTACAACTTGGCTAAGTAAACTTATCGAAACCCTGGACTCATCTCATTGGTAGGGGGGTTGAGGGGGCTACGCTATGGCAGGGGGGGCCTGAAGGGACACCAGGTAGGGTGAAGTTTCCCAGCTGTCCTAACGTTGCGGGGAGGGGAGCCCGGCTGCGTTAGTGGCTGTGGGAAACATCCCGCGCACAGATGGGACCCACCGCAAGTGGGAGAAGCCCATAAAAGTGAGATGAGAAGAGGGGCTAGATATTTTGAAAAGTCACTGTGATGGTCTGCTCAACCACATGGCTAAGGAATCGTGTGGGGCAACGAGTTGATTGTCTCTTGTGGTGAAAGTGTACAAATTCTGCAGAGTCAAAACTATTCGAATAGCCGTGCCCACGGTCAAGGGCGGACATGGGAACTTAACCAGATATAGTTCTATTTCAAAATGTTTTGTGGGTGGGATGGAAAAGTGGAGGGCAGTGAAAGGCCCTAGTTTGGAGTTGTCCTGGGTGTCGTCCCAGTGGTAAGTTAAGCGGCTATAACGCTGAAGAAATTGCTATATGGTGCAGATGCCATGTAACGGTGGATGGAATCTGAATCGATATTAATAATGCATTTCCTTGTACATTATGATTTGTTCCAAAATTGCTAAGTCATAGGGCTTTTTAATTAATTGTGTTCAAAAGCACTCTCACGCAAAATAAAATAGCTCGAGCCTCTCCTTTGTTAAGCTATGCATACTATTTATTTGCATTTTGTGTATTGGCTCGCGGAGCACGGGGTCGGAGTGCTCACGCTCGCTTTTGCGACAAAATTCAGAATCAGGAATCAAGTCATTGCACCGCAGCAACAAGATTGGACAAGCTGGTAGAGAAGATGAAGATGTCAAGAGCTAGGTCGCGAACCTCCGGTTGGTCGCTCGTGGGCATGTCTCAAGGTCCCACCGTGTGCTTCGTTCTTCCGCCGCTGCAATTTAATGATTTCGCCTAATCGCCCATGAGTAAGTCTAATATTAAATTTTACGCTTCGCATGATATGTATTTTGATATTCATTATCAGAATCGTGAGCACTATCTACCGATCCAGGAATAGTGCAAGAATCACAGAGGAATCCGGATGTTAATATCCGGCTCTTACACTGCACTCTTCGTTGCACAAGATTTTTAGATCTTCCACCAACGGTGCTAGGAACACATCGATATCATTTCCAGGTTGTTTTGGCCTTGGATAAGTATCGACAACAAAATGTACTTTCGCTTCATACACAACCAAGGAGGAAAGTTATATATGCAGAGTCACGCCATGTCTTTGTTTCCGCTGCTCATGCTATCTTGAAAGGATTCATTCCATCTGTATCACCCAAACCTTATATTCCATGGTTCTGCACCAAACTCTACAAAACTCCTATCGATGTTTCTCCACTACGCGGAATCAGCAAGGTGTCTTATCATTCCATCCTTCTTGCGCTCCTCCGAGTGTTAACGCAGCAGCTTTGCCTCCTTTGGATTTGCAAAACACCTTTTCAAACGGGAATTATAGGAAAATACCATGCCACCTTAGCAGAGGTCCTTTCTTCGCCTCTGTTCCTCGCCATCATCCGATTGATTGTTACGTTTGTATCGGGATGCGTTACACACGGACATACATGCATGTTTGCATACTCTTTACTGTGAGGATACAATCGTTCGGAATGCATGTATTCTTTCTAATTCCATTCCCAACGGACAAAGAACCTTCTTGGCTTTATACGTGGTTTTAGGCAACTCATTTCTCCGGAAGCATGTCCGCTAAAAGACCTAGCAGCGCCGTGAAACTCTTGTCGGACCAACCGTTGCTTGCCTTCAATTTCAACAGTTCAAGCACGGTCGACAACCTCGTGTACTTGCAGCTCGTGTACAAAGGTTTCTCTCGAGTCCTCCATCAAGCCACGGAATTTAACATACTCTCTCATCATAGTTCTCTTCTACATCGCTAAGCATCTCGATCCAGATTATCATCGTGCAACCTATCCGAATCCGAGCCACAATCGACATCAACCGCGGCATGTCATTCACTTCACCGCGATGTCATCCGGGCATATCATTCACTTCGCGGCAATGTCATCCGGGGCATATCATTCACTTCACCGACGATGTCATCCGCGCATATGATCATTCACTTCGCCATGACTGGTCCAACACGTATAATCCTTTTTGAAACCCTCCGAATCAAGTGCGCTACAATTTGCCTCGGTTCTTAAACATTTTCAAATTCTCACGATCGATGCATGGACAGACATATATTCCACCCCTTATTCAACATATCCTCCTCGGCGGCTCTTATAAAAGCAGAAACGCCATTAATGTACTCTTCACTCACACGGCTCGCGGCATACATCCAGCTTTGGTCCTACGTTACGTACATATATAACAACTTAGTATTAAAATCTAGATTAACTAATTATAACTACATATATACGGGCCACATTTATTATATTGAGACTTAATTTGCTAGCTCAATTCATATTACAAACACAATGACTATTATATAACCAACAATTTTGCAAATTAACCATCTTCAATAACCACTAATGGATTACTTAGACCTAAATTGTAATGCAATTAAAGAAAAATAAATTACATTACTAACCATATCTAGAGCAACCAGGAAAGACTGAATATTCAAAGCTCAATCTCGCCTCTTCCCACCAAATTAATCGCCCGAAATCGCTAGCTTCCTCCCGAGTGAAAAGTGCGCAGCGATGGCTAGATCGGATCGAAATGAAGGCGATGCGTCCGAGCAGCGCAATAAATGCCTTAGCCATTATCACGCACGGTTTTTAACTAAAACCGTCGTGATAATTCAGCTTATCACAGAGACGGTTTTATTAAAAACCGTCGTGATAATCTGGGATTATCACGCACGGTTTTAATACAGACCGTCTCGTGATACTTCGTAATAACCGCTGTGATAATCCATTTTCCCGCCACAAATACCACAGACGGCCTCCTAATTACAACCGTCTGTAATAGTGTTCATCAGAGACGGTTTCACAAAACCGTCTGTGATGAGGCGTCTACTATGAGGCTTTTTGTAGTAGTGAAATATGTATACTCACCAGCAGAGTACACAAACGTAACAAAATAAAAGCGTGCGAGTGCGTAGTCCCAACGATATAGCGCGTGCATGCATGCGCTATATGTGTGTTGAGTAAGATCACGAATGTACTCGCGCGCATCTGTTATGTGGTGCGCATGGCAGCAGGCATGAACCAGGCAGCTCGTGGTGAGTCAACTACTGATAAATATCAATTAAATTTGTACTAGTACGCGTTGCTGCTGGAGTGATGTAATACTTGGAGATGCCATTAGGATAAGATGAACGCGTATGGGAACTCATGAGCTACAGAGAGGTCCTCTTATGTTATTTTCCCCCCTTTCATCAGATGAAGCCCGTTCAAAATCCAGGAGATAAACACGGCTGACTATTTCATGATCCAACCATCCCTTGTTCCGCCCTTAGGTTGGGTATGCAAGTTGCAGTTGCACATTTTTTATGAGTCCTAAGTCTACATACATAACACCTCTGTTTATGCAAATTAGGATTCGATGAACACGTGTGCAAACTTATGTGCTAAAGAGAGGTCCTCTTATCTTGGCTTTCCCCTTTCGTCAGATTGGGCCTGTTCAAAATGCATAAAATCAGCAAAATTGTTCAGCCCCTCCTTTTTTTAACTCAGTTCTAGTTTGCGCGAGTTGCGCATTTTTTTACATGTAGCCACGTCTACATACATAAGCCAAGAAAATTAACAATACGCCGATGACAGCAACGGGTTTCGATGAAACTCCAACCAGTTCCAAAATTCAGAAACACAAGCAACAGTATTAGCGGAATGCCGAAACTTGGCATCAAAGATTGCAATTTGCAGCCTGATTCAGGTCCAGAAAGTCAGGGCTTGACAGCGCATTGCACATTTTCAGAGCCCAAATTATCCAGAGGCTAAAATTAGCATAGGCACTCGAAGTCGATATAAGCTGAGAAGGAATCGAAATTCCATGTCAAATGAAGAAACACTTGGTGTGACGAATCCCAAAATGGCAAATCTTGACCGCTTAAGGAACCAACCCATGCATGGGGTTTCTCAACAGAAACATATGAACTGCTCAGCGTGCATGCATTACCGTGATGATGAGTTCTGCTAACAGGGGCAGATTCGCTCGTTGCAGAAGATGGCCCCCCACCGAGGCGGACAGCTCGGGGAATTTGCTGGGAAGCCATCGAGCAGATCGGGTCTCCGGAGCGGCGGGTCAGCTCGGGACAGCGTGCATAGGGTGCGACACTTAAGTGCTTGGAGGTGTTCGCTTTCGTGAACGAACAATTGCAAAGTAGAGTACTTATGTTAAACATCTTGCTGCTCGCACTCCTTAGGATGGCCACGTCTGTAAGGTTCGCTAGGCTCATGATCACAGTAAAATCTTGTAAATTTTAGAATTGGGAAAGAGATGCCAATAAATTTAATCGATATGGTGTTGCTCAATGTCACAACGTGTATTAGGCCATGCTCCAGTGATCGTTTGTTTGAATCGGAAGAAACTGCTCATTAGACTCGTATATGACGAAAGCAGCATTCCTTGGTCGCCATCGTCGACGTCTTTGTCTGATCATCGGCAACTGCCGCCTCCGTGTTATCTTTTCCGGCGACTGCCGCCGTCGCTGCGTTATCTTCTCGGACTAATAAATCCTTCTCCAGCCGGATCCTTGGCGCCAACCTCCGCGGTGTCATCGTCGACGTGGTCACCTCTTTTACATCTGCAATGGCGCTTTCTCTGACCATCACCCACTACCGCCGCCGCGTTATCTTCCCTTGCGGCACGGCTGCATGTCGGCATACACTCGTCTCACCTGGCTCCAAATTTTTCTGTACCAAATGCATGAATCATGCATTGGCTTCCTAGCTTTCAGCTACAAGATCCTTTATCTTAGTTTATGGTTGAACCTCGGCAGACCGCACAATGTAAACAGAAAATGATTTGTACAATCCGAGTATGACATGAATTCTGATTTTGTTGCTTATGCTTTCTGAACGGGAGCCTCAGACATTCGTTGATGCATTATTAGCTTGATCCAACTCTTAATTAAATTACTGGTGGCTAGCGCCATCCGTCACGAGTTTTAACCAGAGGTCGACACCTAGGCTCCCAGGCGGTGAGTCATCTCCAAATATCTTTACTCTTACTCGATAAGAAATTACAGGAAGTGTAACGTTGCCGGCGGCAGATCAGGGTCGACGATCTGCGCTCCAACTCCTGTTGGGCTGCCGAAGTACACGCATTCTGTTCCCAAGCCTCTGTTTTGCAACTAAGAAGTACACGTATTCTGTTTCCAAGGAGGAATAGAACTTGTATAATGTACTTGATTACCACCTCACTAATGGGGAACGAGGAGTAATAAAATAGACCCCAATAACAAGAAATTAATCAGAGGTGCAGAACGGCTTAGGGCACTCCTAATGCAGAAAATATGAGATAGTTTCTATACTTGCCAATTAATGTAGACACTACTCATAGAAACTATACTCCCAATGGATAGTTTCTACAAATAAAATTTTCATCCAATCATCTATCTTCTCTCTCCTATCAGCTACCTATCATAGCTCTTTCTATCTTGGTTCCTGTGTAGACATGGTGTCTATATAAGAAACCATTTCCTTATCTCTCTTCCTTAACTCCAATGACACATCAGCATTTTGCTTATTTGGCACCTTATTTAATGTCATAGAAACCATCCATAGTTTCTGCATTGGGAGTGCTCTTATGAGGCCAGTCTCAGTGGATGTTTCATGTCCCAGTTTCCAACACATCCATATTTTGGAAACAGTGCAGAAGAGTTTCATCCCCATGAAACTCTCTCTACTCCCATGAAACTTTTATCATCTCTCTCTTCATCAATACAGTGCCATGTCAGCGTATTTAATACCCATGAAACTCCATAAAACCCCCACTGAGACTGGCCTGAGTAATTTTTTTGGTGATTTTGATAGCAAGCAAGTAATGCACGAGTTTAGATACTAGGGCTGACTAGTATGTGCATGTCCTGGTGTAATTGAACCGCCTCCCAACACTTAGTACGCTCGATAGAGCTTTCACTTCAGTTGATTGGGAGAGGCAACAAGGAGGGAAGGTAGGCGTGTTTAGTACCACATTGAGTACCCAAGCAGCAGCGTGGCAGGAGAAGCGCCTATAGAAGGATGCGCAGTTCTCCGTCCCAACTCATACCTTTCTTGGCCTTTTGGCTAAGATCAAATATAGTATCTGTTCTTATCAATTTAATATCTCGATACGTAGGCCATGTGTCCACTGCGCTATTAAATTATTTTTTGTGGAGAGGGTCCACCACAGTGGGTACGCTGTTTATAGTACCGCTATATGTTGTTTATAACATGGTTGTATCTGTGCTCTGTTCTGAGTTATTGTGATGTAGTTCTAATGCATTAATTTGCATTGTAAGTATGATTTGCAGGTGATTGGCACATGCATGAGCATGAGGCATGTGGCTAATCAAAATCTGGCATCAACAGAGTTGTTCAATTGCTATCATTGCATTAATATCCATAGGCTTAAGCAATGGCTAGTTGTTTACTCCTTTATTATTATTATTATTATTATTATTATTATTATTATTATTATTATTATTATTATTATTATTATTATTATTATTATTATTATTATTATTATTATTATTATTATTATTGTGGTTGCTGCAATTGCACGGGTGATCCATTTAAGCGTACAAATAACTGCTTATTTGATCCAGTTTGAATTATACTGTGTGGCTAATCAATATTCACTGCAGAGGATCCTTGAATGAGTTGCCCGCTTAGACGAGAACAGCATGGGCAGTATGACCCGTTCTAAAGGAGTTCAATTCCAGTTCGAGTTTATCTCATAGGACACAACTTCACGGGTAAGTTATGTTTCCTAGAGCCTTGGAGTGCCGTAGTGGTTGGATAACTGATATATGATTAGATCTACACAAGTTATTTTACCGAACATCAAAAACTCTGTAGAGCAATCTATAAATCAAATGCATGACATGCATTTATTCTTGTGAGCATCGTATTTTACTTTATGTTCAGTTACCAATGTTTTATTTCACTATTTTTCGAATTGTCATATTATTATGTATTCTACTTTACTGATCTTGCTGAGTATGATAAAACATACTCACTGCTTGTTGGTGATTTGCGTACCAGTTTGAGGTTAGCTGGCGATAGCAGTTGCTGAGTTTTTTTTTTTTGTTTATTTCGCTCCTGACCGCTAGTACAATTGTTCTTGGATTTTAAAGTAGTCTTAACATGCTTTTGGGCCGGCCCACTAATATGCGGTGGCTGTCACGCCTGGCCTTATTTTGGGACGTGACAAATACTCTTTTTTTTTTTTTTGCCAACTCCACACAGTTACTGCCATTGTTGTTTGGACACGAATACTATCACTGGTGTTGCCTATTTTACAGATTGGAAATATTTTACGGTTATGCTATTACGTTTTATCTCTTAGTCACCTAAAATTGTACTCTCAATCAACTAAAATTGCAGCCTCACTCCAAAAACAACTGCAACTTCAGATAATTCAGAGTGCAACTAAAGTTACACTCTCAATTAACTAAAGTTGCAGCCCCTCCAAAATATTAACAGTGTAGATCATTTTCTTTTTACTCGGATTAATATGCTAATCTCTAACTGTTAAGAGTGAATATAATGACTTATTTTCATCGTTCTAATAATATAATACATAGATGATAGATAAAATATTAATTACACAGCTACACCGCGGCCTAACCGTTCAACAACAGTGCTCATCATCATACAGAATGTGCTTTTCTCACGTACACACCAATTAGGCCGGGGGTTCTTTGCCGCCAGCTCGGCAAAAAAAAAGTTCCAAACAAGGCTAGGTGCACCATCACCGCGGCGAGTGAGTCCTTCTGGATGCCCACGGCCACGATGCCGAGCTTACCGACCATGCAGAGCACCTCGCATGACATGCAATCAACCGAACAAGCAGAATGCAGCAGAATTCAACTACTTCACAAGCACACAAATGCCAACAAGAACCTCAATAAGTCAATAACCAAGCAGAGTGAGCTACCAAGTGATTCCAGCTCGTCTCTGCAACGCCAACGGCGGGGCACCTCGCTGACGAACAGGCCGACAGCAGCGAGTCAGCATTCAGCAAGGTCCTCCGGTGCGTCAGATTCAGACGTGAGAGCAGCCTTATACGCAGGGTTGGTTCAGAAAATTTTCCTTTAGCTAGGTGAGCCTTCTATTACCTGATGGCTAGTACCTGTAAGTTTATCCAAAAACATAAGCAGTGATCAGAATCTTTCACAACGATAAGAGCTTATCATACATACGTTGATATTTAGAAATCTCAAGTAGCTAATGTTAACAAATAGATTAGAACGATTGCATTAGTTATTAGATATAAACAGTGTAATGCTAAAAGGAACATACAAAATGGTTTGATGATCTCAATACATTCCCCAATAAGCGCATGGTTGGTCCCTCTTTTTTTCCGGGCTTGGGACTGACTACGTAACAGTAAGTGTTACCTTAAAGTGACATAGGCGGAGTTATCCCTACCCCACAAAAAAAGAAGAAAAGAAAAGGGGGAAAATAATGGAACCCTACAAAGGAAAAAAGCCCACGGACAAGTCATAACAAAACATGCTACAAAGTTGGAAACATAATAGTTCTCAAGCATAGCAATCACACAATTAAATGGTACAAAGGAATTAAAACATTTTTGTTTTCCTCTTTTATGCTTTTAATTTTCTTTTTCCCTTTTTCGATCTTGCATGGGCTAAGAATGAAGCTCAAGGATTGACGAGCTGCACGAGCAGATATTGCACTCAACGATGTGATTGCAGAAGTCTTCAAGAGGTCAACCGGATACTAGATTAAGTAAATAGAAGTGAAAATAACCTCTGCAAAATCTACAGTTGCTGCTAATTTGATATCCATATTAAATGCTCGTAAGTCATAACAAGAACAAATTAAAAATTGAAGGCACAAAAGCACAACCATTAGCTGGTCTAATAAGCTTACAATGAAATCTGTAGCCCGTCCGACAACCGGAAGATGCTGCCATCCAGAGCTTCTTTGCAGCGTCAACTGTCATACAGTTGGATGATGGCGTGTTGACTCGTTTCTGGACCAACAGATGGCTTTAGGTCAGAGCATTCGCGACTGTGACCCAGCCATTTGGGCAATGGTTAAAACACATCACAGAAAACGGACCCTGGTGAAGGATGCATTGCATAACCGGCTGGATGTCAAAATTGCAGGGCCCTCTCCTTGCAAGCCATCTGCGGGGCTGCAGATGAGTTCATTTGGCGTTGGATGCCCGATGGCAAATACTCGCCCAAATCAGCTTACAATGCCCTTTGCTAGGTACGATTTCCTACCTTGTGCCAAACAGCTATGGAAGAGCTCCGCACCCTTAAGGCAAAAATATTCGCCTGGTTAGCCCTCAAGCAGAAAGTTTGGACATTCATGGGACTTTGAAAACATAACATTCTGGCACCTTCAGCATGCCTCTTCTGTGACCAGCAAACTGAGACAATCGATTATCTCTCATCGCTTGTCCGGTGGCTAAAGAGATTTGGCACCATATCTTATCTTGGCTTTTGTTTTATATTTCCTACCAATTCGCCGATCATAGCCTTCAGGATTGCTGGTTAGCGGTCGAAGTAATCCTGGTTAACGGAACCTCCAAGTGATCGCCCATCGCCCGGGATCTGTTGGGGCAAGCGTGATTGATACTTTTGTGCCTCAATCCAGTTCTGTCACGCAGAGCTCTACCGTGGTTGACGTGTGTTTATGGGCCTCAAGACAATCAAAGAAACTCAATTTCTTGCAAGAATTGTGGGATCTCGGGTGCATTGCACAGTCCCTGGTTGGTGGCGGTGATTTTAATCTAATTTACAAGGATGAGGACAAAACAATGCAAATCTTAATAGAGCTATGATGGGAAGATTTCAGAGATGGATAAATGATATGGCGTGACCGAGATTAATCTTCTTGGTCGGAAATTCACTTGGTCTAGTTCTTCCACTAGTGCTGATCCTACACCGTGAGGCTCGATCGAGCGTTCTGCTCACGGATTGGGAGGATATGTTCCCGGATGCCTCCCGCAAAGTGCAGCTTCTCGTGAGTCCGATCACTATCCGCTCATTCTCGGTCTCGAGATATTATGCCCGGCAAAAGGCGTTTCCATTTTGAATCCTTTTGGCCCGGCTTGGAGGGTTTTATGGAAGTCAGAGAGTCCGCATGGATCTCGATTCAGTCCTGTCGCTGTCCTATGGAGATCTTGTCCTGAAGCTCAAGGCAACACTAGAGGCTTACAAAGTTGGAGTGATAAGAAAATCGGGCACATCAGCTCCCACTGCACATGGCAAAGGAGATCATCCATCAATTTGATATTGCACAAGAAAGCCGCCCATTACACCAAATGAACTATGGCTGCGCAACAATCTGAAAAACATGCCCTTGCTCTTGCCTCTCTATCACGGACTATTGCTCGTTTGAGATCTCGCATTGGTTGGCTCAAGGAGGGAGATGCCAATACTAGATTGTTCCACATGCATGCCCGTCATAGAAAAAAGAAGAATTTCATTGCCAAATTGAAGGTGGATGATCACTTCATTACAGCACATGAAGAGAAGGCTGCTAATATACTGGAGTTCTATTCTAATCTCATTGGTACAGCACCACTCTCGGGAGAGGACCATTGACCTTGACAGTTAAACATTCCCGGATATAATCTTGAGGACTTGGAGGTTCCGTTTTGAAGAGGAAGTTTGGAACACCATCAAACAACTTCCTTCAGATAAAGCTCCAGGTCCGACGGGTTCACAGCCGGTTCTACAAGTCCCGCTGGCAGTAATTAAGGGGATGTGATGGCTGCTTACATACCATTTGGGGAAAAATTTCAGGAATCTTTGGATGCTCAATTCGCCTATATCACCTGCTGCCTAAAAGGACAGATGCTGAACAAGTAAAAGATTATAGACCTATCGCTTGGTGCACAGTTTTGCAAAGTTGGTAACTAAAATTCTAGCTAATCGATTAGCTGGTCGCCTGGATGAAATGGTCTCACCTAACCAAAGTGCCTTCATCAAGAAACGTTTTATCCAAGATAATTTCATGTTGGTTCAGCAAACTGTGAGATTCCTTCACTCGCAAAAGCAGCCAAGAATCCTACTCAAGCTAGACATCACAAAGGCTTTTGATTCGGTCACCTGGAGCTTTCTCATGGAAGTACTCCGAAAACTTGGATTTGGATCCCGGTGGTGTGACTTGTCGTGTGGTCTGTTATCTTCCTCTTCAACTCGGGTTCTTCTTAATGGTATTCGGTAATTATATACACCATCGCAGAGGGCTTCGCTGTCATGCACCCACTCGCCATTGCTCTTTATCTTAGTTATGGATGTCCTAAATTGGATGATCAACAGGGCTGCGGAGGCTGGTTTCTTGCAGCCGCTTTCTCGAAGACCGATTCAACATCGAGTATCTTTGTACGCCGATGATGTGGCCTTATTTATCCGGCCGGCTGCAGCAGATATCTCCTTGACCCTGCGTATGCTTGAACTATTTGGAGATGCTTCGGGACTCAAGACAAATGTGCAGAAGAGTAATGTGCTCCCATCCAAAGGCTCGAGGAGAATATGACCCTAATCCAGAGCATGCTCCCTTGTGAAATTTTGGACTTTCCATGCAAGTATCTTGGGCTGCCTCTCACTGTCCATAAACTCACAAAGGAGCAAATCCAGCCGGTGATTGACTGAATTGTTGATCACTTTCAGTTGGAAGGCGATTTGATGACACGTGCGTGAAGAGTGGTGCAAGTTCAATATGTGTTAATCGCCATGCTTGTTTACTTGACCATGGCAACACGCTTACCAACTTGGGCAATCAAGGCAATTGACAAGATTAGAAGAGGTTTTCTTTGGCGAGGACGGAAGGAAGCCAATGGAGGGCATTGCTCGATTGCTTGGCCCAAAGTGTGCCGCCACGTGAGCTTGGAGGTCTAGGGATTTCAGATCTTAAATCTCTCGTTTGGCATTAAGGGTGAGATGGTCATGGCTCAAGAAGTCTCGAACCAAACAAACCATGGGCCAATTTGCCTCTTCAAAGCAACATGGAAATGGAATGTCTTCTCTCTATGGCTGTGATTACAGAGGTTGGAGATGGAGCCAACTCGCTTTTCGGACAGACAAATGGTCGGGTGGAAAAAATGTCCAGAAATTGCACCTCGGTGTATGCTTTGGTATCTAAAAGAATTGCAGCAAGGCGCTCAGTCCTAGAGGCCATGATTAATGACAGATGGATAGAGGATATACAAGGATCAATTTCTCCTGAAGCCTTGATGGAATATCTAGTGTTATGGGACATCATTTCTGTGGTAGAGTTGCAAATCGAGTGTTGGACAAGCATATTTGGAGATTTTCTAATTCTGGACA
The DNA here is from genome assembly GCA_036346575.1 of Dendrocalamus sinicus. Lineage (NCBI taxonomy): Eukaryota > Viridiplantae > Streptophyta > Magnoliopsida > Poales > Poaceae > Dendrocalamus > Dendrocalamus sinicus. The sequence continues at coordinate 50,556,290 of CM070671.1, forward strand.
GATACGGCATCATCGGCATATGAGGCTCTCTTCGAGGGGGATTTACTTCAGACCTTATGAGCGGATTTGGAAGACATGGCTCCACCCAAATGCCGTTTTTCATGTGGCTAGCAGCCCATAATCAGTCTGGATCTGGCGACCGATTGGCTAGGCGAGGTCTTCAAAGACACCCAGCAAGTGCCTCTGTGTGATCGGGAGGAAGAAAACCTGCAGCATCTACTCATTGGTTGTGTGGTTGCAAGACAAGGCTGGTATTTCATTCTCCACAGCGTTGGCCTCTCCCATTTGGCTCTCGCGGTCGGTGAACCTTCTTTTGACGCATGGTGGGAACGAGTGGTCGCGCTGTGGATCGAGAAGTGCGTAAAGGGCTCAACTCCTCATCATTTTGGGGCTTGGTGTATTTGGAAGCATCGAACAGTTGTGTTTTCAATGCAGCTCTCCTAGCATTGTCAACTTGTTAAACATGGTTAGAGAGGAAGTGAGTGTGGACCTTGACCGGAGCTAGAGGTCCGACCTCTAGGGGTGTTGACTAGAGCGATGCGCTCTCTCGAGCCTTGGGTCGTCCCTTCCTATTGAAAGGCGCTTATCCACCTCTTTTAGTGGGTGTGTGTGTGTGTGTGTGTTTAGGAGTCTTTCTGTATGACTCCAACCTTCTTCTATTAATATAATGTCTGCAGCTTCTCCTGCGTGTTCGAGAAAAAACACCGCAAAATTAAGACAGATAAAAGTAAATGTCCTATCGGTGTTCATACCTTGTATATATGTCCGTTGCCATCTAATTGCTTCTAGGCTACGTGTAGACATCCGGTCTTCACAATGGAGTAGTCGGTGATTCTTTTCATCAAGAATGCGCAAAGGATTTTTTCTTGAGCAAGACAGAAATCATTTCATTGTCTTGGTGAACGTGCACGCACTTCAATCGATTTTATGGAAAAGGGATTCTAAATGAGGTCCATCTAAACTAGTTTAACGACATCAAATTTTTCTTTATCCAAATCAGCAACCTAGAGAATGTGCATCTACAAAAGTAGTTTGGTTAGACTCAACCAAGTGCCTTCTCCAAGTATTCCATCACACAAATGCATAAGTAAACAAAATTGTTGTAGTTCCCATGAAAGCTAAAAATCTAGCGAAACATCATTTCATCAGACATATATTATTCCTCCTCCTTTTCCGGACTTGGGACCAGCTATGCCACTAACATTTACACCTAAAATGACATAGGCGGAGTTACCTAACCACCCACCTACCACAAAAACATTAAGAAAGAAAAGAGAAATAAAATCACCTACCCATTAAAAGAAAAACAAAACACAAGCAATCCTCGTCTTTTTTTTCTTTTTGGGATTTTTTGACATTTTTTTTTTGTTATTTTTATGTTTTGTTGTCTTGTATGGACCAATAATTATGGTAAAAAACAGATAATAAATAATTCAAGGGGTGAGTAAATTCCACGACTCTCCTCAAAATAAATAAGAACATAAAATAAGCATGGGTATATTAATAAGAAAATTTCTAATTAAAAATTTATTAAGACAATGCAAATATAAGTGTAAGCTATTTTGCCATATTTACATTTCCTGCAATATTGACCTAAGCAAATCTTGAGCCTGGTCCCTTTTAAGTCGTGAGAGTACAACGATGACAGACATAATATGCACATCCCACACACACATGTGCGTATCTACTACACATGCTAAAAATTTTGCGGAAGCTCTAAGACCTTATGGAGCATAGGTACACACTTTTCGATGAAACACACACGTGTACTTTGATTAAATAAGATAAATCATGTCGATCATAAGGATGAAACCCGAGTGGGTGGGAATAAGCACCCTCGTTCCCACCAGGCCCCCACTAGGCCACCGACCCATGCTTTGGTTGCCTAACCTAGGAGTCTAGGACCAAGACCGGCTCACTAGCTACTTGTGGAGTGGACAGGGTAGGCCAATTTTGGGCCAAAGCTATAGGCACAAGCAAAAAAGTGACATTAGGTTATGACAGGGCTCGACTAATTTTGCTCGGGGTAGGCGTAATATATTGTGCTGCTTGAAAGCGTTGCTATAAAAAAATCACATATCTCGTGTTTTCACTAGATATACTAACATCATACAATTTTGGTTTGTGAAGTACCCAGTACAACTCATAGATTTCACACACGCACGCCACCACACGCACACACTCACACACACCACGGCGCCTATAGAAAACTAGAAGAGTGGAGCTTGATAAAGAAATAACAAAGTCACCATCGACGCCTCGCTATGACGAACACATCGCTCTCACTAAAAGAAAATCCTCCTAACATCATACAGTTTGTGTAGCAGATGCCAAGCCTTTCCCCACACTCTGATACATACACGCATATCCTATTGGCATTTAGAGAATAGTGATGCAATCAACCCACATTTGGTGATACAACCTCAGAACTAGTATTATTTTTTTGGAGTAGTACAAATAGGATAGATTTAAACATTTTAGGTGCATAAGCTCAATTGTGTATACATGCATACTAGGATTTAGGACCTTAAGAGGGATATGGGTTTTGCAAGTTAGCTATGGGGGTGTTCGACAGGGCACAAGCCGGGTGGCTTTCGGCAATTGCATGATGCCTAACTTTTAAACGGAGTATTTTCTCAAGACGGGGTCTACAAGTTAAACGTAGTACACGTTAAAAGCCCAACATCTGTACTAGCCAAAATTACAAGTGAGTATCGATCTCTCCGTAATCTGCACTGTAAAATACCAAAATTCAAAATTTTCAGCCAAAAGCCATAAGCCGCAGCCAAAAAGAATGTGCCCTTGCTTTGCTAGTTTAAAAGAGACAGAGAAGCTCCTAGTAATTGTGAGACTTTATGAGATCCTTGTTGGGCAGAATAATCTAAAGTATGCAAGTCAAAGAACGCTCTCGTGTGAAGGTTGATGGGCAGTGCTAAAGGAATATTATTATTGATTCGATAGTGTATGTTCAACTGAGAAGGTCATCGAATGCTAGTAATAACTGCACTGAACGGAACAGAGCATGAAATTAGATAGATGCTTCCATGTACAGTCCAACAAGGCAGCAAGTTTGGGCTTCAAGATGGCAAAATATAAATCAAATAATCAAGGCAGAAAAGACTAAATGTCCTATTAGTGTTCATACCTTGTAATTCCATTGCCATCAAATTGCTTCTAGTGTAGACATCCAGATCTTCGCCGTGGAGCAGTCGGTGCTGGTGTTGAAGCCCAAGCACCCATAGTGAAGAAATCTCTTGCATATCCTCGTTAAGCCACAGCTGCTGCAAGCTGTCCAACCCCTCAACACGCCTTAAATTTGGACAAAAAGCTACACACATCTCTCTCACTTGAGGAAGGTTCGAGACCCTCTCCAGCGCTCACATCCATCGATTAAAAGTCTCCCAGAGAGGAGCGGGAGGTCCACCACCTCCTTCAAGCAGCTTGCTCCTCTTAAATGGAGCTTTCTCAAGCTGGTGGCCTCCTCTCCAAGCTGCCAACTTCTTTAAACGACAATCCCAAAGCTGCTATACACATTCCATTATTTCTCCTTCCAGCATCATCTATTTCTCTTTGCAATAAAAGAGAGAAAAATAAAAGGATCAATGTTGAACTGATTGTCTTTGCCTGGTCTGACCCAACTCTCATCGAGATGAATGATGAGAAAAATGAATTGATGCATGTGTGTCTGTGTGTACACTTCAATCGATTTTACTGGAAAAAGGTATTCTAGAGGTCCACCTGAACTAGTTTAGAGACATCAAATTTTTCTAGGACAACCACCTATTGAATGTGCCTCTCCAAAAGTATTTTGGTCAGACTGTACCAAGTGCCATCTCTAAGTAAGCCATCACAAAAAAAGCTAAGTAAACAAAATTGCAGTAGTTTCTAGGGAAACTTAAAACAACACCTAGCAGCTGAGCATCATTTTGCTATACATGCATACAATAGTCTTTTTAAAAAATAACATATAAAAAATTATTCCCTCCTCCTTTTTCCGGGCTTGGGACCGGCTATGCCATCAAGTGTTACATGACATGACATAGGCGGAGTTACCCACCCACCTGCCTACAAAGAAAACACTACAAAAAGGAAAAGAAAAAACACCCACCCACAAAATGAAAAGTAAAATACATAATTTATCACAAAAATCAACAAACATGATGTAGAGGTAGTAAAGTGGCGCTCGCTTTTTTTCATTTTTGTTTTTTTATGATTATGATGTTTTAACTTTTTTTGTGTTTTGTTTTCTGGAAGAATAACTATCGTCAAAAAAAAAAGATGACCAAATAATACAACGATGACTCAATCGGACGAGCCTTCAGGATTAACAACCTGCAAAATAAACAAGCATATAAAAATAAGCATTGCTATGTAAACAAAAAAAATTATAAGACATTGCAAATATAAGTGAGTTGTTTTGCAATATTTACATTTCCTACACTCCTATCAAACATAAAAAAAACCAAAAGAAAAGTCCTATATAAACTAGAGCTAAGCATCTTTGGGCTTGGACTAGACCCTGCTAACTAGCCTTGTTAAGCTGATATGGGTAGGCAGATTTTGAGCTAGGCTAGGCCTAGCGACTGGCCGCAAACCGAAAGAAGGCAAATCGACAATTGGGCTAGGACCACTTCTTCAACAAAGGGCCACTTCTCCCAGTTGGGCATGTCTAATAAGCCAACACACATGTTCAATCTGGAGAGTTACAATGGTAAAAGTGCTTTAAGTAGCTGAGGCATTTAGTGAAAGGAAGACTGATCTGCACCATGTATTTGTTTAATCAAGAATATATAATGTTGCATAACAAACACATTAGATTTAAAAACAATATAACTCTATTTTTAAATATAAATATTTGTATCGTATGCCTAGCTGCACAATTGTGTGTAAAATTTGGCTAGTTATTATTGATCGGATAGTCTATGTTCAACCTAAGAAGGTCAACGAATGCTAGTAATAATTGCATAGAACAGAACAGAGCATGAAATAGGATAGAGGCTCCCAGTACAATCCAACAACAGCAAGGCAACAACTTTGGGTTTCAAGAGTGCAAAATTTGGATGAGAATTTCAATTAAGTCCTATGAAACTAATTAATGTCATATTGGTGTTCGTACCTTGCATCTCCGTTTCCATCTATTTGGATGTCTCTTGGCTTCTAGGCCACGTGTAGACATCCAGGTCTTCGCCATAGAGCAATCGGTGCTGGTGTTGAAGCCCAGGCACCCACAGGGAAGAGATCTCTTGCATGTCCACATCGAGCCACAGCTGCTGCAAGCTGTCCAACCCCTCGACACGCCTTAAAATTGGACAAAAGTTTACATTCAGCCTTCTCACTTGAGGAAGGTTTGAGACCCTCTCCAGGCCTTCACATCCATCAATTACAAGGACCTCGGAGAGGAGCGGGAGGTCCTCCACCACCTTCAAGCAGCTTGTGTCTGTTAAATAGAGCGCTCTCAAGCTAGTGGCCTCCTCTCCAAGCTGCTGTGGGAGACCTCTCAGCTTGGGGCAGTCGTCAAGTTCCAACTTCTTCAAACGAGGCAGCAGCTGCAACCTTGGAGGTGGGGCTTCCACTTTTTGCTTCGCAGCAGCTTCGTCCTCTCCCCCTTCCTTAGCTACCATAGTTGCTTCTTCTTCTTCAACAAAGGACCACTTCTCCCAGTTGGGCATATGTCGTATGATCAACGATTCAAGCATGGGGAAAGCAACCGCCTCTGTGGATCCAGGATTACCCACCCAGCCAATAAATTCGGGTCCAATTTTGGTAACTGCGGCTGCTCCCTCAATTCTCAAAAATTTCAAGTTGGGTATCTGCCCAATTGGTGGAAGATGCACACATGATTTGCAATCAAGGAACTGCAAGTATTTCATTGAAGGCAAATGGGTAGCACCAAGCCAGGTTGGATACCTCTTACCAAAGAATCTCCAAATAATTAGATCTTCCATTTTGTGTGGAGGGATTAGCTGCTCAAAGATCTTCTCAATATTGTTAACATCCTCTTCTGAATATGGTTCATGTCTACGTTCACTGCACACTAGATTTAAAACTCTGAGATACTTTTTATTCATTAGCACTAAATCTGTACTACAAGGAGCTGCTCTTTCCAATTTGGCCATATCAAGCCGCCTTAGCTGTGAAAGATGTTCCAACTCTTCCAAGTTCCATCCATCTTGTGTTTTAGCATTACCACTTCCGCCACCAATAGGAAATCCTTCTAAATCATTGAGGAATTTCAGTTTGCCTATCCCTTTTGGAACCTGATTTATTGGAGTTTCTTCAAGACCAAGGCGCCTTAAATTGCGCAATTTGGTGATTGCCAAAGGAAGACTCTGCAAATCTGGACACCTCTGCAAGTTCAATATCTGAAGGTTTATGAGAGAACTGATGGACTCTGGAAGACAAGATATGTCAGTACCATCAAGGTTAAGTAAGCGGAGATGGATCAGATTTCCAATATAATCTGGAATGCTTTGTACACACGATTCAGATAAATCCAGAACATGAAGATATACAAGTCTCTTGAAAATGTATTCTCAACTCTAACTGACTTGCCACAGCGAAACATCAAAGTTCTCACTCTGAATTGTTGCTTGTCTATACTTGGTAAAACAACCGTATCCTTGTCTGTTACAACTGAAACACGACGTAGTTTAGACATGCTTTTAGCCTCCAATGATTGTAGGTCACCAAGGAAACACTCTTCTCTTGACAAATAACAAGCAAGCTGCCTTAAGAGATCATGCATTTTGCAGCTATCTTGGTCAAAATACGAAGGATCAGGTAGGAGGAGGTTCCGATAGATCAACTCATAGTAGTACTCTTCTGCTGTTTCTTCTAGCAGTTGGTCCTTTTCTCTTTTATAAAGCCTTCGCAACCCAAAACCTAACAAGATCATCACGAAGCATGGTCCAATCTTCTGGATATAGAGAGCAATATAGGAAACATTGCTTCAAATTTTGTGGTAGCTCATCATAACTCAAGTATAAAGCACCTCTTAGTTCAATAGGAAGGTTATTCATAGACCAAGCATTGTTGCTTAGAATCTTTTCCCATTGGTTCTTGGTTTTCTCCTTGGTTGCCAAAACACTAGCAATAGCCCTGATTGCAAGAGGAAGGCCACCACATTTTTGAACAATCTCCATCCCCAGGTTCTGCAAATTGTGCACTTCTTTCTCGTCAGTAATGTTCATACTCTTCCATAGTAGTTCCCATCCTACGCCTTTAGATAACAATCCAACTCGATGTACATCTTCCACTCCAATTGCTTGTGCAACAGTATCATGTCGAGTTGTTACTACAATCATTTGTGTAGCAGCGGCATGTAATGGAATTCTTAGCAAATTGGTCCATACATTGTGCTCCCACACGTCATCCAACACAAGAAATAAATTCTCCCCTCTAATGGCTGCTTCAAGCTTGCTTTGGAGCTCTCCAGCTGTTTCACCTTGCTCTTGATATACTCCGACATTTCGAAGAACTTCCTTCAGAAGAGAAACTTGCGAGTACTCTTTGGAAACACACATCCAGGCATGTTTGCTGAAGTTTCCTTGTATTCTTTCATCATTATATATTTTCTGAGCTAATGTTGTCTTGCCAACTCCTCCTGTTCCAACAATGCCAATCTTGTAAGCCTTCTTTTCCTTGTGTTGTAGCACCAACTCCACCAGTCTAGTGGTAGCGTATATGACCTCCTTTCCCACAAGGTTTGGTTCAACAAGGTGGGATGTTTTTCTCCGATCTGGTTCAGAAACTTGTCCAGTTGGTTCTGTGTTCTGAAGTGTTAAAAAAATGTCATCCTTTGTGATCTTGTCTATTCTTTTGTTGAGGCTTCTAATCTGAATAGCAATCTCATGACGTGTCCGGATATTAGGAAAGCAAGACAGAAGTGAACGGCCACTGCATGCAGTTGGTTTTCTTGATGACGAAGAAGGATGATCTGCTAGTAGCTTGCTTCCTTTAGACCTGGCCAGGTCAACAATATCATCAGCATCATACATGGCATCTTTCAACTCACCAAGCCAATTCTTAACAGCGGACTCTTTGACACTCCTCTGCTCAGCGTCAGTAATAAAACATTGTATTTGCTTCATTCTTCGCTGAAGATCTGTAAGCTCTTCTTTGACTCTAGTATTAGTATTGCCTCCCCCGTAACGATCTCTTGAATCTTTTGGATGCATGACCCAACAAAAGAAACTAATATGGTTGCCATCAGGTGAAACCTTGAAGGAGCTGTACCAGCAATACGAGGCAACTTAACAGAGGGAATTAATGACCAACTTGCATGCTGTCAATCCACAAAGCTTATGAACTTGATCTGAAAGCTGTGCAAAGATTTACAACGGTAAGTTTACTCTGTACACATGGGCAAGATTTAAAACACTGCAGGTTCTACTCTGTACTTATACCAAAACTACTACCCCTTCATCAGGGAAAAACGGGAAACTACTATAGTATGTAATCTCGAACCACCGACTGCATGGTTAACTGAGAACATCAAACAAAAGGGATAACAAATAAATAATAGAAAGTAAATTTCCCAAAACTACAACTTTAGTGTCAAAACATATTTAAGTTTCTATTTCGAAGAACTACAGATTTAATAGGAAAAATTATCCGAGAACTACAACTTCATCATGAGGGGAACAACTTGACAGACTAGGCCCACTGTCAGCCACACAACGCTAGTTCTTGACGTTACGGGCTGCCACCCGGGATGCCATGCTGGCAAAAAACACTAATTCTCTCTCTCTTTGCCCGTCGCCGCCACTCGCATTTGTGCCCCGGTCACGCCCACAACCGACCACCCATGCACACACTGCATGACAGTGTTGCGCACAGATGAGCTTACCCACTGTCGGCGAGGTTCCCACTTTTCCACCGCCGGTTGACATCGTCAGACCTCACCAAAGCCTCACGCACTGCTATAGCATAGCAGATAGCTTCCTAGTGTTGCTTTCAACTTTCTAGCTCACAACATGATTGGTTTAGCTCCTAGCTCTCTACGCCATCGTACCCATGGAATACAGCAAGTTTTGCCACTGCACGCCGTTGCCGGCATGATACCGCGCGTCTCCAGCCACCCATCTACTCTCCTCTGGCATTTTGGTAGTCCTCACTGGAGGCACGCGCACCCTCTATTTTCCCATGTGCGTGCGCTGAACACGGGAGCGCTCAGACATGGCGCAGCACACTTCAGTGGCGGAGAGAGGGGGGCTGGGGGGCCTGGCACCCCCCAACCTTCTACTAATCAGTGACCAACTCTGATTACTGAGGTGAACTGTCTATGGATGCGCTGAGCAAAGATATGCAGTACCTTGTGCATTCTGTAGGCAATCTTCCAGCCATGTTCAGAATCTTTCACTGGACGAAAGCACTCATCAAGGAGATGCTGGTGAATTCCTTTTCGCTCCACTTTCGTCATGGTGGGCCGTATGAAGCCTTCGGCAGCGAGAAGATCAGCCAACTCTTGAGCATCAAAGCTGTAGTCCAGTGGGAAAACCGAGCAATACAACAAGCATTTCTTCAGGTCAGATGGCAGATACTTGTAGCTGGCATAAGCACACAACAGGACATCTCTCTCAACTTCACGGTGATGATCAAGTACTTGTTTCCACAAGTACTCTTGAGAAGAAAGAATGCCAGGTTTTCCGGAATCCCGGTGATCCTCTCCTTCATCTGATCAAGCAATGAGCCTGCATGCCTCAGTAGCAAGGGCACACCATCACAGTTTGCAGCAATGTCCCTGACAATTTTATCCACGGAGCGATGGCCGCTGTATGAATCATCCTGTAGGAATTGGGAAAGTTCAGAGAGTTGTGGCTGCAATGGCTGCAAGAGGAGTGGCATGGTGACTGCCATTCCAATGGTGGCCATCGCATTTGCAACATCAGGGATCCTTGTGGTGAGCACAATGGTGGCATTCGGCGGCAGGGCTTGCGTCATGAGGTAGTGCAACTCCTCCACATTCTCGTCCCACACGTCGTCCAGCACGAGCAGGTACCGCCTCTCGCTGAGGACGTCTTTGAGTCTGTCCATGGCCTCCCGGATGTGCTCCATCCACTTCTCCGGGCCCTCGTCGGGGAGCTGGGCCTCGTCGGAGCCGGCGAGGTGCCACCGCATGTACAGCGCTGACTTGATGCGCTCCCTGAGCTCCTCCTCGCCTTGCCTCACCTGCTCGAGCATCGACGCCAAGATGCCCCACAGCACGCGGCGCAGGTCGTACCACTGTGAGACGTGCACCCAGGTGCGCACGGCGCCGAACGCACTGCAGACGCCGGTGTCCTCGAACAACGCCTGATGTACATAAATTGTAAACACCAAACTAACGAAACAAGGAGGAACAAATCCCCAAATGTACATGGACTAATACAACACGATTTGCCTCTCTAGTGGGCGGCGACCATCATGTCCGACGGGTTCAGGAACTCCATAACCGCCTCGACGGGCAGGTCCGGGCGCGGTGACGGCGGCATGGTTCATTGGTTCTACTCTACTTGTTGTCCATATTGCCCCCGCTATATCCAATTCCTGGCTCCGCCCCTGGCACCCTTCATGTGGCACTCCATACCGGTGAGGTTTCACCCTATGTGGCTGATAGTGGGGGTTAAGGGATTGAAGTTCTATGAGAAAAAAAGGCCACTAAATCTGTAGTTTTGTGAAATAGAAAATTAAATATTCAGTTCTCAGGTGGGTTTGACACTAAAATTGTATGTTTGTGTAATTTACTCAATAATAAAAGATGAAAAGAAAATACATCCAACGTACTGTAAACACCAAAACTATATTCACTAAAGTACTAAAGTTAGGCACGTCCTTCCATGAGTTCTTGGCCACATTTAACTCATAAAGACACTGCTACAACTGCCAGTAGGATGTAAACAAGATCACAGGTCGGCTCATTTTCACCATGTACCTACTAACTTTCCCTGTTCTAATAATAGGGAACAATTTTCCCTATTGACAAATAATCAACATGCTTATTGATCTTTCTTTACTCAATTTGATAATTGATGGGATTGGGTTCCAGTCTATATATAAGAAACTTGTTTAGGTACATCTTCTGCTCCCCTCCCTGGCTCCCTGACCAACTAATCTTTCACGTTTCTAGATAGATTTTCTTTTTCATGAATGGCAGCTAAACACGAGTTGAAATGGTATCAAGATTCCGAATCGCACAAGTCTTACCTTGAAAGACATCTCTTCCAACGAGGACGTCAAATCATCCCGTAGCAGCAGTGAGCCTCTGCTGATCAACACACTACCACGGGATATGAAGATTAATCACATCAAACACTTTCCATGTAATGAACTGATCAGTGAGACAGAACTGCAATCACTCTGCTGCAAGAAAGAAAGACGGATCAAAATCGGAAGGGTGGTTCAATCCACTTGGAGGAAAACATAGCTGCTAACGTAATGCAGTACTCACGACAGAGGCGATACTAGCAACGCACCATAATAACAAATTAAACTGAACGGAAAGCAGCAAAGGAAATGTACCTCTTCTCACAATACAATGATTGAAGAGAGTATTTCGCGTCCGTGAATCGTGAGTCTCGTACTGTGACACCTCCTCTCCGTCTCTGTGTTGGCTTTCTGAGAAGGGGGAAAGAGGGGTCCTTGTCTCACTGCGTCACAAATGCAGACCGGAGAGCAAGAGGTTTTGGATGCAACTCCTGTTCGGTTGGCATCGGCCTCTCCATTACGAGCCAAGTCCAAGAATCATCTGGATTGCACGCAAAGGTGCTCTAATGTCCATCTTTCTTCTAATCTATTCCTCTCTCAAAGACTCAAACAGACAGAAGAATTGAATCCATCTTTACCAAAGAAAGGACAAAGGCACCTTGCATGCTAGCTACGGCAAGAAGAAGAAGCAAAGAACCTTCTTTTCCTCCTCTTCGTCTCCTTTCCTTTTGAGGTTGGAACAGAGAGATTGCCTCAACATTTTCTGGCCCAAGCAAAGAATCACCTTCTTGTACAGCCTCCCAAATCCCGCAGATCCACGGATGCGCATCTTGCCCTAGAGCCCCGGTCGTGGCCACGCCGCTCCGGTGGCCCACCGACGTCCGTCACGGCCGACTGGCTCCCCGCCGGCGAACTCTTCTTCGCAACTGCAGCCTGCACTGCAGGGACCGTTCACGAAGCAAACTTCTCTTCGTACTGCATCTAGAGTTCAATCCTGCTTAAGCCCCATCGTACGGAGGCCTGAAAGCCAAAAGTGTATTGTCGTAAGACGGAGATTAAAAATGGTAGTACACATCTTCCAATCTGGTGGGGTTACGGACATGTTCTTTTTCAACTTTTAATTTCAGCAACGGTAGTATTATATGCAGATTTATTGAAAGGAGAGGTTGTCCTAATTAATTTATTTTTACTTAAAGCCAGTTTTTATTTCCAATAGACATAGCAGGTTGTCCAGAGATGTTTTCATGAATAGTTAATTTAAAACAGAATCCATATGTAGCATAATAAACATTTAGATGAATAAAGTCGGTGACGTTTCTCTGTCACATATTTATAATTCCTAGGCAGTCTTTTGCCAAAATAACTTTCAATTGACGGTTCTCGTGTCCTGTTTGGATCCCTTGACTAATTTTTAGTCACCTAAAGTTTAGATCTAGTCCATCCAAACAGGTGAACTAATACCGGACTAATTTTTAGTTCATCCCCAACTAGCTATTAGTTCATTAGTTGGCAAATGTGGACTAATTGTGGACTAAAAGGTGGTACCAAACAGCAAAAGATGAAAATACCCCCGCTAGCCTTTCTCCACTACTCCACATGCAACACACTAACAAATATAGGGGTATAAATGTCTTTGCCCATGAAAGTCACCACCTTTTAGTCCATGTATCCAAACAGCACTTGACTAGTTCCTCTGACGATACATTTTTTTGCATGGACCATTTTATAGAAAAGATCACTCGTTGGCTTTTGACCATATTGATTATGATCATGTTGATCATTTTAAATGCCGACTGGTTCTGACTAGTTGTTCGATCACTTGTTGGCATCCGATCACGTTGATTACGACTACGTTGATTCTCGATCACTGATTGCCAACCGGTTACGACCACATTGATTCCCAATTATGTTGGTTACCGATTGATTCGACCACGTTAGTTTTAGACCACTCATTAGCCTTCGACCTCGTTAGTTTCGACCACATTCATTTTCGATCACGTTGGTCGCCACCACATTTTTTCCTCATTGTCTAGTTATGTTTGACTGCTTTCTTCAGATTTTAAGTAGGATTTCAATTCTAATCTTTATAGCTTTCTAGCTATCGGAGAAAATGGATAAGTGAATACTTAGAGAGAAAATTAAAAAACACCATTCACCCCCTAAAAGTTGAAACCAAAGTGTAGCACGTTGATTCTAGAATTACAGCCTACCCTACAACCAAACTGTGTTTATAACACACCCAAATATCAGGGCATATTCTGTTTGTGAATTCTCTGTTCTTTCTTTAATTGATTGGCAGAACTTGTGCCTTCATTTTTTTAAAAAAAAAAACATCAGGGCTTACCGGTGGAGGAAAGAAAGAGAGAATGTACACGAAAAAGGAAAAAGGTGCAGTGGATACTCTAAAACTGCCGCTTGCAAAATCAAATTTCAAATTTTGAAACTTGGCCGTTGAGCACCATTTCGAGCAGAGAGTTCGTCGCCATGCACTTCGCCTTTACTGAGGTCCCAGCCATGAACTACCTATTGTATCTCTTATAAATATAGGTATGTTCTTTCGGTTTCTAAAGGCTATTTTTCGATTTTTTTCTACAGAACTAGCTTTTAAATATAGCATCTTTTAAGATAGGGTCTACTAGTTAATTGTAGTACATACTGTGCTGAATTCATTTATATCAGCAAAACCGCATGTGAGTTTCTATTACTCTGTAGTATCTCACACCAACAACCTAAAATCTAAAAGCCACAACTAAAAGCCATAAGCTTCAGCCAAAAGAACAGGCCCTATATATATATATATACACACACACACACTTTATTTTGGTATTATCAGAGCCATTTGGAAATGACTTTTGTCTTTTATCCATGTGTTTAGATGTTTTGTCTAATGAAGCCCCAATAATATGTCAGAACAAGAGAGCAAGACCAAATGCCCGGTGGTATTGAATGAGTACTCAGGGGCGGAGCCAGGATCCAGATAAAGGGGGGGCGACCCGCCAAGGCGCCGGCGTCATGGGCCCTGGGCGCCGTGTGTCGGCAAAATTAAACATACACATATATAATTAAACATACGCATATATATTGTCATATAAATTCAATCATAACACATATGGCAAAATAATGTAGCATACGTCTAGTAACACAAAAGAAAGGTACTTTCATTACATCTCCACAAACTTGAATTTGTTACATCTCCACTAACTTGAATTTAGCACGACAATTACCAACTAGATCATAAGATTTGATAATATCATTGGAACTAATCTTGGCTGCCAATTCCTTCTCAATATAAACTATCATGTAGCTTCGCAAAAAGCCATCTCCCATTTTAGTCCTAGTACGTGTCTTGGCAAGTTTCATGGCTGAAAAGACTCTCTCAGTGGTCGCTGTTGATACTGGAAGAGTTATGACTAATCTTAGCAATCTATCGACCATTGGATAAATAGAATTTTTACCTAATCTCACTAGTCCCTTTGTTATATCAGCATTAGTGTTTTCATCGTTGCCATTGCCAGAGCTTGATCTCGGCTTAAAAAAACTATCAATCGTTCTTAATCTCTTCATCTTGAATTCTTGATCAAATGCTAAATGCCTAAATTGAAGGTAAAAATTGAAAAGAAAATTAATCATAGAATTAACAGCGATTTGTGATCTGTGATTGTGAAACAGTGAAAGGAATCAATAAATAAACTACTAAACGTGAGAGAGACGAACCCAATACTTCTGATAATCGCTACACTTCCATCGTGAGGACAGAGATGAATCTTTGTCACCTCTACCAAACACCCATCGCTGTAAGGATGCTGGCAAATATACAACATTGCAAGAGTCAAACCAACGAAGCACTAGGAAACATGTAATATTGCAGGAGTCAAACCAAAGAAGCAAAAGGCATCGAAAACTAACAAGCTACCAGCCTACCATTGAAATGAAAAAAGAGTAGTCAGTAGAGAACCCTTACAAAGTTTATCCTGCATAGTTCATTGCACCATCTGCTCTGACGGCGAGATGGGAGATGGAGATGGAGACGAAGACGAGTCAACAGTCGCAGCATCCAGCACGCCGCTGGAGACGGAGTAGTCGATTCGCATTCACCGATTCATGGATGACGGAATAAATGTAAAATGTGACTCTTCGACTTCGCTTTTTGCATGCGTCTGCGACGCCTGGACGGCCTGTTGGACCATTGGGATTGCCGGATTGGGGTCCGTGGACCATTGGGGGCAGTGCCCTGCCCGCCCCTTCTCTCCGCCGTGAGTACTCTCAGGAGTGTATCCTTATAAGGCCGTGTTCTTTTAGACTTTTGGCTTTAGCTCTTAGGCAAGAAGACTAGAGAACCACCTTATGAGCAGCTGAGATTGGGTAGAGGCAAGCAAAGCTCTCCACCTCCTCCCGTCCTCTTCCGGCCGGTGAGATCGCACAACACTTTTTCGTGTCAGATCTGTACCAAGCGGCTGTGTGCTAATGCATTGTTCTGCTCGTAGATCAGATGAACAATTTATTTATTTATTTATTTATTTTTGCATTTTCCTGGTATACCTCTTTATTTTCAAGAACCATTTTTTATGGCGTTCGGACCCGTTTCTAAATGTATCTTCGATTCGTTCCTGTGGGCGCTTCTTGTCGCGAGATATGTTGGTTGCGTGATTTAGGAAACGAGGTTTGTTGGAGCGATTAGGGATTGTGTAAATGTTCACGGATAGGGCATGCGTTGCTGTGGGAAATACGGTGGATGCTATTAGTACTGCCATGTTTAGGTGTGTGAATTTGTCGTTAGGGCCAGATTACGAGGATATGTGCCGGAATTACGAGATTGTAAAACTGTTCCTTGTTGTATGAGTACTCTTTCTATTCTTCTTTATTCGACTTAAAATTCGTGCCGTCAAATTTTCTAAAATTTGATCTTTAATAGATTTAAAATAATTTGGATTGGCTATACAAAAATTATATTATTAAATTTATCGTCAAAAATATTTTTATAATATTATAATTTTATTAATATATCTTAGTGTAAGTTTATAAAAGTAGTGGTCAAAGTTGCATCTTAAAAATCATAAAAATCCATAAACGTTAAGTAAAAAAAGAATGGATGGAGTATCTTCTAACTGGTGGATGATTAGTTCTTGATGGTATTTGGATGTGACAGGGGCAGCTCCTCCTCTGGTTGCTAAGAAATTGCTCCTTCTGGTTGCTAAGAAATTTGTGATTACCTTTTTTTGAGATGAAATTTGTGATTACTTTGATGAGGCCATTTAGGTCTATTTGTATTGGCTTTGAGTTGTGGCTTTGGAAGCGGTAGAAAATGAATAGTAATAACTAAAAAATTGCTTTCAGGAGGAGAGGGCAAACGGTGAAAAAAGTGATGAAGAGATATGTACATGTGACGAGAGTGAGAGGAATATAGTGTGCGATGCTGGAATTACGAGATTGTAAAACTGTTCCTTGTATGTGTATCTTCTGACTGGAGGATGATTAATGCTTGATGGTATTTGGATGTGACAGGGCAGCTCCTTCTCTGGTTGCTAAGAAATTTGTGATTACCTTTTTCTTGAAATGAAATTTGTGATTACTTTGATGAGGCCCTTTATACTATATTGCGTCCAATTCTAGCCTCCTAAGGAAATCAGTCCAGTAGAGCTAGAGCTGTTGTTAATGGTTAGTGGCTCTTCTACGCCGCAAATCAGGACGGTTCATCTGTTTATGATAACTCATTGGGATGATAAAAAGTTAAAACTAACACCTTGTTTGATAATTGTTGTCAGATGTTGTCTGTAGTATCATCTCACTCTGTGTACGATGCTATGCTTAATTTAAAAGGCTAAGTTTTCGCTAATGCATTGTTATTCACTAGCTGAGTACTCGTGCTTTGCTACAGATAAAAAAAATCATAATACATATTCCAAAATCCCATTTTATCCCATTATTTTTCATTTCAGCCATTATATTTTACAAATTACTTTTTAGTTATAATTCTTACTTTTAAGAACCTAGAAACATAAAAATAACTATAACCACACCTGTAACCAACAGTCTCCACTGTTCCTCACCTTTGCAAGCACTGCACCTTTTGCTCCGTAGCCATACTCAGTCGAGCTTCTCGTACCTCTTCTACCACGCTCCATTGTGCCAAGCCTCCAGCACCACTACCACACCCGGCTGCACCATGCCCGTGGCTTCGCCGTTGCCATCTTTGCGTCGTACTGCCCATAGCCAAATGGGGTTCCACCTCACCAAAGGATTATACACAATAGCTTTTCAGAAGCACTTAACCCCCTAATCCCATCATTTTTATTCAAAGCACGCATCCTACAACATAAACCACCATATCAATACCGTATGGACACTTAACTACAAATAAATCATGTGAAAGCAATGCTCACTTAGTCCTCAGGGATGCAGGCATTCAACAAATGTGACAATGTGAGCAGATGTAGTGTCCAAAAATGATACTGCAGGGATGCAAGCATTATAACAGATCAACATTAGCACTTTGAATTAGTTGAGGCTTAAAAGCCGAATTGTTCAAGTAGAATGGTACCAAACTACTTATTTTTTCTCCAAATGCCATTAAGAAAATAAAGCAACAATAATGTAAATTTTCCTGGAAAATCAAGCAACAATATTGTAAATTCCTTGTATCTACAACCTTGGCCACACTTTAGTTCCAATTGTTTTGTGTGCTCATCATGCAAGTTTATCATGCCGGAGCTACAAGAGATGGAGAAAAGCATATTAGTGTCTAAATTGAAGAGCAAAAACCTCACAACATAAAAGAACAAGCCGAGAAAAAAAATCCTACTCACAAAATACTTCTTCCACCGCAAATCACAAGATCAGAGATCAAAAGAGGATTCATATTCGACAACTAAAACTAGGAAAATAGAGAAGAAACCACATAATGGACAAGATCAAATAACCAAAAGGCTCTTGCCAGTCACCACCATAGGCTGCCGCGATACAGAGGACTACTGGAGATCATCGGTTGTAGCTATAGTGGCGAGGGAGGAGGAGAAGCCTCGAGTCACAAGCCCTTGACGGCCGTGGCTGGTCAAGGGAGGCATGGAGGATGCCGAAGGTATCCTTGTTATGAGAGTGAGGCCACACTATGTATGGATTGCATCGTCTACAAGAGACACCTCCAAATCTCTATCGATGGTCATGGTGGCGACAAGAGCGATGTGGCAGATACGTGGGTGAGGAGCAGATCCAATAGAGGAGCAATTGGTTTGAGGATTCAGTTAATGGGAGAGGAAGAATCAAAGTGATGTAGCTGTGTATCACGAGAGAAGAGCGGATCGATTGAGTAGTTGTGCGAGGAACGAGATAACCAAGGAAGAGACATCGTTGTTGTTGTTTGGTAGGGCCCACAAGTTTTGACACGAACTTATGTGAGGGAGGGGGACAGAGAGGCAAATGAAGCACCACCAATACTATGTTGTATCTTTCCTAATATAGCTAAATGCTTATGCGTTTCTATATACTAAAATATGATCGATAATATAATTGGCTTTATTTGCTCCCGGTGCATATGAGTGATCAATGGTGAGTGGATTAGGCGATGGGATATGCATAGTGCAGGGGAGGGGGGGAGGAGAGGGTGATGGTGGTCTAAGTTACCCGACATGTGTTACCATTATGATGATAGGGATACGTCAACAAAGTGATATGGCATTTCTATAAAAATAAGAATACAACAACCGTTGATATACATATAAAAATAAAAAAGGGTTTTGTTAAATATCATTCGAATGTTTTCTTCCTAATTATCATCCAGATTTAGTACCGTTGGATAAGAGATCTAATGGCCATGAATTATCCTCCCTCCCCTTTGAATCCTACTCCCTCCCACTTGAAAAAAAATCTCCCCCTTCAAAAACAAGTGCCCTTTGATCTCTAATTCAAGGGTCACAAATTTGGATGATAGTTAGAAAGAAAACATCCAGATGATGCCTAGGCACTCAAAAAAATGAGAAATTATGACACCTCCCACTACTAATACATACTAGAAATTGATAAAAGAAATATAGGAAGGCATAATCTTTCAAATAATCATGCTACCACGGAAGATCCCTAGACATTTCAACCAGCATTTTATATTACACGAGAAAAGGAGAAAAAAAACAAAATGAAAAAAAGAAGGCCCAACTCGACGCCGTGGTTTTTGCCCTAAAGGGCACCACGCTCACGCTACAAAGGCCGCAAAACCAATTGAACGCAATCCCATTCACTAGAGTGCCGCCGCCACAATTGGTCACCGCCACCACCATCTCATCTCTCCGCACCGGCCGATCAGCGAAATTGATTCCCGTGGCCTTTTCAACTCTCCGCACTCTCGAATGTTGGCGTCTACACAGGTCACTAGGAGTAGATCTAGTGGGTATACTTGCTATTCGGTTTGAATCAAGAGTGATGTGAGCAGATCTAAAAGAACAGAGTAAAGAGAGAGAGAGAGTTAGAGTTACCGACCATCGGTGGACTTGGTTGCGCGCAGAGGCGCCCGCCATGGAGTCGGTGGAGTCGGGAGACGTCGGTGGTGGAGTCCGCCGGTGGCAGTGGCCCAGCAGATGGCGTGGCGTGGTGCTTCCCGCCACCGGCCGCGCTCCTCTCGAGATCGGATTAGGTTTTGTCGGTGGGGTAGTACGGCGCCGCTCAACCTAGTGATCTGAGCCACCGGCCCCACTGCTTATATAGCGCAGCATGGGTGACAGGGCCCACCAACCATTAGGGTGGGCGCCCGATCGTGGCGCGAGCTCAAGGCCGTGTGGCCGCACAACCGTGGGTGGAGATCATCCTAACATTCTCCCCTTGATCTCAACTTATATTCTAAACTCTTATACTTATCACTCATTGTTTTTCTCATTCCATCACGATCGGTGCATAGAGCGTGCCTCATCGTCACGGTCTTATGCCATTAGATTTAATACCACAATGCACTTCTCTGCTTTGAAATGAACTCTCAATCGGGCCCTTGTTGTCCAGAATCATAGGCTTTCCGTAAACCCATGCCGGCTAAGTGTTCTCTCAACACATTGGGCTGTAAGCCTTTGTGAGCGGATCCATGAGCATCTTTTTCGTCCTTATATGCTCAAGACTGATTATATGATCCGGACTTTATCTTTCACAACATAATACTTTATGTCAATGTGTTTGGCAGCACCACTTGACTTATTGTTGTGAGCATAACATACCACTGGTTCATTATCGCAAAGATAACTTTAGTGGCTTATATATGTCATCTACCACTTTCAACCCGGTATGAATTTCTTTAGCCAATTCACCGCCCGTGGCCTCATAACATGCTACAAACTCGGCATACATTGTGGATGATGTAGTGACGGTTTGTTTTGAGCTTTTCCACGATATAGCTCCTCCCGAGAGTGAATACATATCCGGATGTCGACTTTCTATCATCTCCGCATAATCGAATCAGATACCCTACTATATGGAGTGAATCGATCTTCAGATGTCATCATGAGGCCTTTTGTTCCTTGCAAATAACGCAAGACTTTCTTTACTAATTTCAATGTTCTATTCCGTGATTGCTCGAATCGCCAAGTAACCGGTGACAAACGCTAAGTCGTATGCGACACACTTGAGCATACTGTAAGCTTCCGACAAATTGAAGCATATGGAACCGCTTTCATTTGATCGATCTCATATTGGTTCCCGGGCATTGAAATTCCCATATCTGTCGCCTTGACTATAGGAGCAGTGAAGGCTTACAATTTTGCATACTATATTTCTTTAGAACCTTTTCTAAGTATGCCTTTTGAGATAAACCTAAAACCCCTTAGTTCTATCTCGGTGAATCTCTATTCTGCAACGAACGGCTTCACCAAGATCCTTCATATCAAAATTCGAGGACAAGAACTTCTTGGTCTCTTGTAATAGGCTAACATCACTACTAGCAAGTAAGATGTCATCCACATACGTGATTAGGAAAATGTATTTCCCATTCTTAAACTTTGCATACACGCAATTGTCCTCTACATTCTCCTTAAACCCAAAACTTCTTATTGTACTATCAAACTTCAAGTACCACCGCTTTGATGCTTGTTTTAATCCAGAATGGATTTCTTCAAGCGCATCCCATACGTTCTTTTCCTTCCACAACAAAACCTTTCGGTTGTGCCATGTAAATATTTTCCTCCAAATCCCCATTTAGGAACGCCGTCTTTACATCCATCTGATGTAATTCTAAATCATAATGTGCTACTAATGCCATTATGATTCTGAAGGAATCTTTACATGAGACTGGAGAAAATGTCTCATTGTAGTCTATGCCTTCTCTTTGCGTAAAGCCCTTTGCCACAAGTCGCGCTTTAAATCTTTCTATATTCCTCTAGAGTCATGTTTTGTTTTGTAGACCCATTTGCAGCCCTCACTGTCTTGGCTCCTTTAGGAATAGTTTCTAAGTCCCAAACACCGTTGGTGCTCATTGACTTCATTTCATCCCGCATAGCTTCAAGCCACTTAGATGAATGAGCGCTTCTCATGGCTTCTTCAAAAGAGGTGGGATCACCCTCCATTTCAAATTCTCGCATAGACTTCGTAATCATTAGGGATAGCCGATCTTCGGCTCTTTGAGACCTTCCGAGTCCTCGCCGATTGACGCTTGTTCTGTGAGGTCGTTGTTGTTCTTCCTCTTGGGTGACAATGGGTTCTATGGGATCCTGAAGGACAGTTCCTCATGTTCACTCATCGCTCCCACAGAGAACCGACAACAAAGTCACACTACATTGTCCGCATCGTTGGTGTAGCAACAACAGTAGCGTGAAAATGGTTCTGAACCATCTGAGTGGGCACATGTACCCGCTTTTCCTCTAGGTTAATTTCTCGCGCTACTCGCCTCCCGATCATCTCATCCTCCAAGAAGACAAGATGTCTTGTTTCTACAAACTTCAGATGTCCTGCAGACAATAGAAGCGATAACCCTTCGATTTTTCTCGGATAGCCAATAAAATGGCAATTGATCGTCTTGGGATCTAACTTCCTATGTTTGGGTTAAAAACTTTAGCCTCAGAGACAACCCCACACACGTAAATAGTTAAGTGAGGGTTCTCTTCCGTCCACAACTCATACGGTGTTTTGGGTACCGACTTGCTTGGTACTGATTAAGAATATGAATGGCGGTTTTAACGCTCCATCCATAAACTTATCGGTAGCGTGGAGTAACTTATCATACTTCTCACCATATCCATTAAGGTACGGTTGCGTCTTTCACCACTCCATTCTCCGAGGTTCGCCTGGTGTAGAGTATGGGCAACTATGCCATTTTCCGTAAGAACCTTGCAAAAGGTCCAGAACTTGGCCATACGGTGTGCCGACTGTAGTACTCCCCACTGGTCGGATCTTACTATCTTAATTTTTGAATTGTGCTGATTTTCTACTTCACCTTAAATATCTTAAATTTATCCAATGCTTCGATCTTTCTTTAATTGGATAAATGTAGCCATAACGCGAATAGTCATCGTGAATGTTATAAATGAATCATAACCATCCACACTTATCACAGAAATGGACCACGATATCTGTGTGAATTATTTCTAAAATTCCTGCGCTTCGCTTGGCATCTTTCTTTATTTTCTTAACATATTTTCCTTTTATGCAATCAATACATTGTTCTAAATCTGAAAATTCTAATGGCGGAAGAAGTGTTTTCTTAATCAATCGTTCTATTCTCCCTCAAATATGGCCTAAACGACAATGCCATAATTTCGACGATGCATCATGATTTATCTTCCGCTTTTACTTTCATTCACGCATTTAAGAGGTATTCTCATTCTCAATGGTCACATGATTCACATTCTCGTAAAGTGATAATAAATAAAGCTTGTCTTGTGGAAGGCAAGACCAACACATTTATTATTAAACACAAGTCTGCATTTGCCATCACCAAAATGGCAATCATAACCATCATCATCTAATTTCGACACACTTATTAAGTTTTCGCAAAGAGGGTACATAAAGAACGCCTCAAAGCCTAAGTACAAAACCATCATGAAATTCTAAAGAGAGATCTCCAATGGCCTCGACTTGGCTTCAATTCCATTCGCAACTTTAATTGTTCTTTCTCCTCTTTGTAGGGTCCTCCTCGTATGGAATCCCTGTAATGAATTAGCGACATGAACAGTTGCACCTGAGTCAATCCACCAAGTAGATTTTTCATAACTTAAATACAAGGATTCATCTATAAATGTAATGACATCATTACCATTCTTCAACAGATGCTTCAGAACTCGCGCGGTCCTCCGTAGTGACTCCTTCTTCTTGCAAAATTTGCAGTGTCCTTGTCTCATCAGAAATTGTTGGGCTTATTAAACTGGGAGCCTTTCCTGTGACTTAGAAGAGGAGCTACTTTCCCACCGAGGTTTCCCTTGTGGTTTGGCATTAAAGTTCTTTCTTTTGTTGTTCTTCACAAGGTTTGCAAAGTCACCCCGTGAGGTTTTAAGCTCTCCTCTTCTTGCACACACATTGCAATGAGCTTTTCTATGTCCCATTTGTCGGGCTGCATGTTGTAATTAACAACAAAAGTGTCAAATTCTTTTGGCAGAGAAGCAAAATCAAATGAATTAGAAACTCATCCTTGAGCCCCATATCCATTGAATTTAGCTTAGCTGCTGTTGTGCTCATCTTTAATATGTGTTCTCTTATTCCACCACTAGAGTATCTCTCATTCACTAGTTTCTTAATCAGCTGCTTGTTGTGGCCTTTGAAGACCCAGAACCGATTCTTCACTTTCTCAGATACTCGTGGCGTTGTCACGATGCAGGATGGATCCTTATTGGATCTCGCAATGGTGGCCTTAGTCACCATCGTGCACTTGCGATTCGAGATGTCCCATTTCTTTTCTCAAGATCATATTTCATTCTCGACTTTCGCATGATCACGCCGGGCGTGAAATCAGCATCGTCTCATTTTCGCTCTCACCGGGTCCTCCGCTCGAGAGGACACGGAGAGGTGAGGCTAAGTCATTCTCTGACAGCGCAAGTGCCAAATCATACTTTTCTCGCCGCATCGATAATTGTTCCCATCAAGTGCGGGATGCGAGATGTATGCCATTGGGTTGAGTCCTCAAACAATGTTAAAGAAAATGAGGAAACATAATAATATAATAATTGCATGCCTTAATTTAACGTTGGTCAAAATTAGGACATGCAAAATTTTTGTACATTAATTCTACATCACCGTTAGCGTAAGATAGAATCAATGCATAAATTCATAAATAAATCAATTTATAATATTGCTATCATCAACTTTGGTCGAAAATAGCAAAATTATAAACATGAATGTAAATGAAACTATTCCTCTAATTTTAATTTTCC
The DNA here is from genome assembly GCA_036346575.1 of Dendrocalamus sinicus. Lineage (NCBI taxonomy): Eukaryota > Viridiplantae > Streptophyta > Magnoliopsida > Poales > Poaceae > Dendrocalamus > Dendrocalamus sinicus. The sequence goes on from CM070671.1 coordinate 50,580,799, forward strand.
GTTGGTTCCAATTAAAATTAGAGAAAAACATAAAAATTCTCTTAAAAATTAAATTCTCCCGTTGGTTCGAATTTAATAAGAGAAGGTATTAAACTTTAGCTCGCAGCGGAAACTGAAATTATTCTAAAATAATTCAATCAAATTCATCATCAAAAATACTTCTGAAATTAATTAAGCATTCTTTTCCGGGATTTACTGTTCACCCGGGCATTTCAGCCTGTTCGGCCTGGTCCACGGCCCACGGCGGCCTGCCCGCTCGCAGCCTCGCTGCCGCTCGTGCCCGGCGCCGACGCGCCGCGCTCAAGGCGTCCTCGGGAGTCGCTGCGCGCTCGCTCGCGCCTGCACCGACCCGCAGACCGGCCGAACGCGCGCGCGCGCGCTTATTTCTCCCGCGCCCGAGCCGCACTCGGGCTCGGGCCGCGAAGCGCCTCGCTGGGCTCAAGCGCCCAGGGACCACGGCGTGATCTCACCGTCCGTCGCCATCCGGCGGTTGAGCGCGCTCGCCGATCAAAACGCGCCGCGGCGCGGTCTCCCAAACCCTAGACCATTCTCTCCCTCTTCCTTCTCTCTCGCCGCACCGAGCGGAACGAACGGCGGCGGCGACCTCGCCCACCCACGGAGAAGGAGAAGACGGCGCCACCGCGGACCCTCGCCGGCGCGCGCTCACTGAGGCGCGCCGCCGCCGAAGCGGCTCCGTGTTGGCGCCCTATCCGGCTGGGCCGACGGTGGCCGCGACGCGAGCGCCGGCGAGCTCACGGCCGGCCGATCTCCCGTGACGCTGCCGCGACGACGACGACGGCGACCACGGCCAGTGGGTCCCGTCTTTTCTTTTCTAGGGTTAGGGTTCGGGTTAGGGTTAGGGTGCATCCTTCCCCTCTTTCTTTCTTTTTCTTTTCCCCATCTCAGATCTACGCCTAGAAGCTCTGATACCATTGTTGGCGTCTACACAGGGTCACTAGGAGTAGATCTAGTGGGTATACTTGCTATTCGGTTTGAATCAAGAGTGATGTGAGCAGATCTAAAAGAACAGAGAGTAAAGAGAGAGAGAGAGTTAGAGTTACCGACCATCGGTGGACTTGGCTGCGCGCAGAGGCGCCCGCCATGGAGTCGGTGGAGTCGGGAGACGTCGGTGGTGGAGTCCGTGGTGGCGGCGTCCGGCCAGCGTGGCGGTGGTGCTTCCGCCATCCGGCCGCGCTCCTCTCGAGATCGGATTAGGTTTTGTCGGTGGGGTAGTACGGCGCCGTTCAACCTAGTGATCCGAGCCACCGGCCCCACTGTTTATATAGCGCGTGTGACAGGGCCCACCAACCATTAGGTTTGGCGCCCGATCGGGCGCGAGCTCAAGGCCCAGGTGGCCGTTGGGCCAACCGTGGGGTGGAGATCATCCTAACATCGAATTCTCCACTAAAAATTCCTTGCCGTCGGCCTCACCATCACATCGGAGTGACACCTATGAGCTCCCCTGCTACCTCTTGTACACCTCAGAGGGTGACGGGCTACTTCATATTCTCCAACTTCGACTCGTCTTCCTCTTCGCCCATTCCTTCCTCAAATCCGGTGTCTCCGTGCAGCCTCAGTCCTCCTCTCGTTCATTGATCCAGCATTGCCACACCACGAGCTTGTCTCCCCTGGAGAATGGATGCGAGCCAACGAGGAGGGGAGTCAGCGGCACGGGCGGTGAGAACCTTGGGCACAGGATCAGCGGCGAGGAAGTTGGGGCATTGGGGGCGGCAGGGATGCGGCGGCGGGGACATAAGAACAGCGACGGCGTCGTCGGGGCTGGGCGCGCTGGGGAGAGGCAAGCCATTGGGATGGTGGTGCATCGCACATTCTTTTCTCCGCGACGATGAAAATGGCGCGCGACGACGACCTGTGAGGGGATTGGAAGGGAAGGCGGCGAGATGGGCATGGGCGTCCGTGGGAAGAGGTGGCGATGCAGAGAAACTATGTGAGTGGTTGACTGCACGGGCCCACCTGTCAGGTAAGGTGGTGCCAGACCAACTCAAATATTTAACATGGTATATATAAAGATACTATAGTCATGCTTTCCTTTTGCCTGTTCTACTGTCAATTTTTTTTTACTGATTTCACATAATCATTGTTGTTCATACTGCTATCAAACTCGAAGCATCTTTTTTTTACTGCATAGCAGGCTGGGAATGCCAACCTTATGTTTTGGAGAAATGGCTGATGCTCATAATTGATTTCTGAAGTTGTCACGAGTAAGGTTTTCAAAGCCACCACCCACCATTTCCTGCTGATGGTTTGGTTCTGATTTCCTGGTGGCTGTCACAGTGCTGCTGCGAGCTGGTCAAATACCAGGGTTTGGATCTTTTGGGAAATTCAAGCCCTTGAGAATTATCACTCGGATCAGGGTATAGCTAGCACACGTAGAACAAGGTGTAACTAGTCACTGTAGGGTTTAGGATTTACAGTGTATTCAAGCAACAATGTAAATATGTTGCATTTTCATTTGTTCACTTGTAAGTGGTAATAAATCATAGGTCCATTTAAAAACTTAAAATTTAAACTGAATGTTAGAATGCACTCTTACAAGTAAAGCGAGATGGGTTTTGGGTTGCTACCCTAGTTGCAGCTGGTTTTATGGAATCGTGTTCATAATCAGCAATCCTGAAGGAACTTGAGCCCGTTTTTTTCTTAGGCTACAGTAGCTTGTCTACTCAATTTCGTGATCAGCTACTTGTCTACGTCCAAAAGTAGACATGCAGTTTGGTGGTCCAAAATCCAAATTAAGTTTAGTCAGATGGCCATCAAATCTATCAGTTTGGTACCTCCAAATGACGAAATTAGAAGGTGATATATTCCAATTAACTTCTGACTTAAATAAGCCGAATGCTAGAAAAAAAACCAAAAGCTGAAGTTGTTTTGAGCGTAGCTAGCCCAATTGGCCAATTTGCCAGGCAGAAGAGGATTTTTGACAGGTAGACGAACAGCACAGTTTTTGCCAGGAAAGACAAAGTGTCCATAGTCCAAACAGGCCTCAGTTTGGCAGTTTGCATTATGCTTAAGGCAGCAGGTAGCTTTATGGTAATGTAACCTCCAAAGCTTTCAAACCAAATTTAAACTTTGACAAAATTTATAAATCAAAGTGAAATACACATCACAGATCATGACCTCCACATAGTCTCGCAACAACAACATAAAAGACACATTACAATACAATATTTCCACCTACATGAATCAAAATTTTCATCCATTTCTTCGCAATATATAGCCATACGAGATAGTAACGCATGGCCACGTCAAAAATATTCACAACCTACATCAACGAACTAGACCAAGTTGCCGACGATTCACACCAAACAATAACGATTTCACCCGTCCATCCATGCCAATTTCATGCAAACTCCAGACCATCCACAATAAAAATAATGAAATGTAGGACACAATCGGAGTAGCAACCGTTGCATTCCATCCAGTATACCCAAACCCAAATCCAAAATACACCAATCCATGGATTAAGTTTGGGTTTTCCAAGCACATCTCCAAAGTATAGTTTCATGAAATGGGGACCAAATTTAGCAATTCCAATCGACAGAAGCAAGGGAAATGAGAGCGATTAACTCCAAAACAAATCCCACACGAAATCCCGGGCGAAATCGGCTTATTTTAGTGGATTTTGGGGATTGGGGAGAAGGAGAGAGGGCTTGTACCTCTGTTCATGCCGGGGGGATGCGGGACATGTATCCTGGTGTTGAGGTAAAGTTTCTGACGCTGGCCATGCCACGTCGTATCCCCCAACCAACACCTCACCTATCCGACGTGGTTCCTGGCCAACGTGGCCGAATGCGCTGACATGTACAACCTCACCGGTTCGTGCTGGAGCTGAAAAAAGTGGTTATTTTTTCAATTAGTTTCTAGGAGGAGCTATTTTTGAAAATAAAATAAAAAAGATAAAAAAAAATAGGCAAAATTTATGGCATCCTTCATGATATAACAAAAATGACGGCCCTGAATCCTCATACGTTTCACACTCATCATGCATAGCATAAATACAGGAAGAGTCGAATGGAGAGCATAAATACCAGTTTCTGTGAGATCTACCTCCTGCAGTTTTGGCGCATGCGGGACAGAATAAGCAGCTACATGTTCTGTATTGTGCAAGACAAGAAATCATTTCATTGTTTTGGAGCAAACAGAGGAAACACAAGACAAGAAATCATTTCATTGTTTTGGAGCAAACAGAGGAAATAGTGCAGGATGTATGCTTTGGTATTTTGGCACTTGACCACCTAAGCTTCAAATTTAAACTACTGCCATCCATTCACGTCAGATAATGTGGCACTTGACACTCTAAACTGTGATTTTTATTCGAATGCTTCCTGGTTTTCCTGTTACTCAATTCTAGTGCAGCTCACGGCCCTTACATTCAGTACCACATTGAAGCTAAATAGTTTGCACAGTTCTGACACAACATTCCAAATCTTTGCATGGACTATAGAAGAAAGAAAAGCTAATTAAAGAACCTAACGGCCGCAGTTCGTGCAGGCATAAAGAAGAATCTTCAGCTCCCTGCCGTCCTTTTCATATAGTTTGGATAACCACTGCTGTTCCTCTGCTATCTAACATACTCATAAATCAACATTCCCAAAGCTGCTACACACATTCTATTATTTCTCCTTCCAGCAACGTCTATTTCTCTTTGCAGTAAAAAAGAGAAAAAAAATAAAAGAAGCAATGTTGAACTGATTGTCTTTGGCTGGTCTGACCCAACTCTCATCGAGATGAATGGAGTGACGACAAGAATGAACTGATGCGTGTGTGTCCGTGTGTTCACTTCAATCGATTTTACTGGAAAAAGGGATTCTAGAGGTCCACCTAAACTAGTTTAGAGATGTCAATTTTTGTCTCTCTTAAGACAGCAACCTATTGAATGTGCCTCTCCAAAAGTATTTTGGTCAGACTGTGTAGCAAGTGCCACATCTAAGTAAGCCATCACAAAAAATACAACTAAGTCAATTTTCTAGGGAAACTTGAAACAATACCTAGCAGCAGAGCATCATTTCGCTTAGTTTTTGGCATATATGGCATTGTTTGTATCTGTTTTAACAACCTGCAAAATAAACAAGCACATAAAACTAAGCATGGCTATCTATGTACATAAAAAAATCTAAGACAAGGCAAATATAAGTGAGCTGTAGGTTCTCACGCTAGGAATCTAACGTGTGCGTATCTAGTACACATGTTAAAAATTTATGAAAGCTCTAGGTTCTTATGGAGCATGAGCACATACTTTTCATTAAATGCACAAGTGTATGTATTTTGATTAAGACAAATTGAGTTGATTCTAATGAT
>CM070671.1:50586214-50686214 GCA_036346575.1 Dendrocalamus sinicus
CTTGTAGGCCTTCTTTTCCTTATGTGCAAGCACTAATTCCACCAATCATTGTGCAAGCATGTAAAGTTTCCTTTCCCACAAGATTAGGCTCCACGAGGCAACTTTTCATCTGGTTTGGTGCGAAACTTGCTTTAGGTTGCATAATCTGAAGCTGTAAAAATTTTTACCCAGCTCTGAAATCTTCTTAAGCTCGGTGTTGAAGTCCCCGATCCGAACAGCAATCTCTCGACGTCTCGGAACATGAGGAAAGCAATACAACAATGATAAGCCAGACACACAATCGATTTTTTTATGATGAAGATGAAGGACAGTCCGCAGTAGCTTGTTTCCTTCAAATCTTGCCAAGTCGATAATATCATCAAGATCATACATAGCATCTCTCAAATCACCAATCCGGTTGTTAACGGCTTGGTCTTACAGTCCTCCTTTGCTCAGCATCATTAAGAAAGCATTGTATTTGCTTTGTTGTTTGTTTGTAGTTCTCTGAGCTCTTCTTTTACACCTAGAATGAGTATTGCCTCCTCTCAGTAATGATATCTTGCAACTTCTTGGCACATGATCCAACGAGAGAATCCGTATGGTTGCCATCGAGACAAGCTTGTTGAAGGAGATCTACCAAAAATACCAGATGATTTATTTTACAGAATGGCAAACTCACTAGCAAGCAATGAATGCACAACTTGTGTTAGGATAGTATGAAATTACACACGGTTCGCTAAACCTATATCTTTCATAGAGATCCACAAATCTTTGCCATTTACATTTCAAGTAAGTTCAATAACTAAGCTATGGAACTCCAATAATGCCTTTATATGCCCTATAGCTTTTGCATAGCACCTATGTTGGTACTTGTCTAGAAAATTGGGGGGGACCTAGTTGTGAAGTTATACAACGCTGTAAATGTGTTAAAAGTAAGTTTTTAATGCTTGTACCTTACTTGCACACTTGTAAAAATGTGTTAGAAATGTGTTCAAGGAAACAATTGTATGCCCAGCTTATCGCTTTCACACTTTGTATTCTAATAGTTTTCCTTTTTTGCGGGGGATTCTAGTAGCTATTAACTTCAGTAAATCATGCATAACACCGGTCCATGTGGATGAGGAGCTAATACGGTAGGTATCACGATTGTAGCTTTTGAGGACAGAGAGGTATTTGAGGATTTAAGGTGTTAACTTTGGTATTCGTATTTTACCCTTCCTTTTCTTGGAGAATTTTTGCCCTTCCATTTTTGTTTCATAAACCGATATTTATTGAGTTATCACTATTTTGCGGTTTACATTTTGAAAAACTTAATATAGTGAGAGTACTGATTTGCAATAATAGAGTGCCCCATAGGTTTTGTGTAAGACTATGGTAGCCCCATGATGGTGATGAGTATTTGATTTTGCTTATGCTTTGTTATCATTTTTTGAGTTTGATTTTGTGTCATTTGATCTCTAGTTTTTATTGTCAGAGTGGTGGTGGTCTGACCAGCTTTGGACTCGCAGTCAAACCAACCGACAATGTAATCGTTGCGGTCTAACTGACCTTTGGCTAGCGGTCAGATCGACCGACGGCCTGACTGGCCAGTGCATGGTGGTCTGACCGGTGAGTGTTGGGTAGTCTGACCAGCATAGGTGCCGCAGTCTGATCGGTCCCATGTTTCCAATAGCTGGTTGTTGGTGGTATGACCGGTCGTTGGTTGGCGATCTCTGACCGACTCTTTGAGAGAGTGAGTTGAGTTAGTTTTGGTGGTTTGAGTCATGACGCAGTCCATTCATGTGTTGTTGTACAAATGAGAGTTAAGTGCAAAGTGCACGATTATTTGTGCTCGATCTATTACTTGTTCTTTGATGTGTAAGATGCTTGGTGATTGATATAGTCAACACAGAAGACTCGAGGCTAGAGAGGTGCCTAGAGGCCATGGCATGTCATGTAAGTCCGAGTGAGGCATCATCTCAAGTAGGGAAACACAGGAGAAAGACAAGGATTGTGAGGAGTCAAATGTCTGCATGTAGTATGCCAATTAAACTTATGCGTTTCCAAGTGGTGATGGCCTTTGGAGAAGGTGTATGATCTTGGTGGCAAATAATTATTATGGTGTGATGTGGTATGCCATATGACTCATGCATTTCAAATGGTGATAGCCTCAAAGTAGACATACAATGTTGGTGACGACGCATTGGGCATCTTATCTTCATGAAGACCAGTGAGTACGATTGAGGAAATTATCTAATACCGAGTGGATTGGTGGTTTGCAAAATCGGTGTTGACCTAAGTGGTTTACATCACATCTTGGATGATGAAGCATCTTATCGGGCTATTAGAGCTATAGAAGTCGTGCTTTGAAAAACATGCAAGTGTGTGTAAGTGTGAAACTTGTTTGTGCATAAGTTATCGGGTTCTCCATTTGTAAGTGGCATTATCCACTAAGGAGTGCCTGGTTGGGAGCTTGGTGTGAGGTGAGGGCTTCTACTATATAAGCATTGTGTGAGTTGAGAGACTTATTATCTCCAGGTTAGGGTTTGCTTGTGTTGAAAACTTTGTGTATGTATGCTCTAGGCTTGGAGCTCCGTCCTCCATGAGAAAGTCCACCGTAAAGCATTCCAATCCAAGTGAAATGAACATCTAATATTTGCCTAAGTGAGTTGTGCCATAGATCCTTTTTGTGTTTTTGGTTCTTGTTTTGATTTCTCTCTTCTTGATCATCCCGTGAGAAGGACGTGTAAGAGGTGGAGATATCTCTTAGAGATCAAATCCCATCCATCTATACACCTTCTAGGAGAGTTCTTCACTTTGTCTGGTTTTCCTCTAGAGAGAGATGATTTTGGGTTTTTACTCTTGTGAGTGATTTGATTTGAATTCATGTTGTAATCTAGCTTGTGAGTGATTTGATTTGAATTCATGCTGTAATCTAGCTTGCTATGACATGTGAGAGCCATCCAGAGCTATCTATATCATCAAGGACTCAAGAGCAAGAGTAGATCAAGATTTTTCAAGAGCAATAGTAGATCAAGATTTTTCTCTTTTGCTTGGTTTTGGTGAACCATTCCTTGTTTTGGATAAAGGTTAGAAATTTAGCATTGATTTTTACGATCCATAATTGGAATAGGTTCCTGACATCTTGGGGGCTTGTATCAAGTTTCAAGTTATTTAGATTAGTGGTTTAAAAGTTAGTTTATTTCTTGAATCGGTGTGCGATGCGCTTCATGGTGCTTTGGTGAGTGGTCAGACCATAAGGAACCAAGTGGTCAGACTGGCTGTTCCTGGTCAGATCGATGCGACTGGTGGTCAGACCACACCTAGGCCGACGATCAGACCGATTGAGACAAAAGTCTCAGGCGATCTTTGTGATACTTGGCACTTGGTTTTAGTGAGCTTATGAGTTTGTGTTTATGCTGCATAGAGTTATTAATACCGGGGAAAAGTTTTGAAGAGTTATTCATCCTTTCTGACTCGCCATACCAATCCTACATTTTGCGCAACATGTATACAGGTAGATGTCTAGTGTATTCTGGTACCAATAAGGTTGGCAATAAGAATTAGCAATAGTCAACTCTCCAATAATGCCTTTATTGCACCGTGTTACTTTTGCACTTGGAGAGTGGAGTGGCTATTAACTTCAGTAAATCGTGCATAATGCCACCATGTGGACGCGAGCTAATACACTAGCTATCAACACTGTAGCCTTTCCAATCAATCTACATCAAAAAGGTGAAAGATAATGTGAAAAGGTTCTGAATTATGTTGTGAGGAACTATTACAATTTAGAAATGTTAAAATTTTAAATTGTAAATTTGTTAAATGTATGACTTTTCATGTACTTGAGCTAAACATGTTGTCATGTGTTCATTGTTCTCTGTCCATGCATGCGGATATGAAGCCATGAATGGCGATTGTGTTCGACATGGATGAGGTCATCCTCTTGTTGGGTTAGATAGTGAATTAAATGTCTGCATGCATGTGGTGCCATGGCTGTTCGATGTTGTGCTCAGTGAGTGATTAGCATAACCCCGCTCGGTTTGGGCTGAAACGTTGTGGCTTATGACTAAAATTGCACTGTATCGTCTGAAATTTCACTGTAGCTGAAGGTGGCTTATTTAGCATAATTAAATTTAAAAAAATTAAAAAAAGAAAAAATATGTTAGCTCATCACGGACAATGCAAACGAATATGAGAAAAAAAGAACCGGCAGAAAAGCTCAAAAAAGCCAAAAGTTCAGAAAAAGACGAAATTTATGAATAGTGAAAAATAAGCCAGAAGCTGAAGCCGAAACGAGAGGATAATCAACAGAGAGTGGTCGTTGTCGTTTGCTCCCAGCGTTAGGACCGCCCTACTATTCCGGTTGGACCGAATGGTACCAGCGGTTTGATCAAAATTAGCATCCAGTCAAACCGGTCAGACAATGGATTTTCGGCTAGTTTTTTGAATTTTGGTTTTTGAGTGTAAAATGGGTTTTGATGACCGAGGTCTTGTATATATATTGCATGAGCTATTTTATTACTAACGTGGGTCAAGTTGTGAAGAACTTATGTCCAAAAATAATTTCTTTATTTTTGTATATGCGATCGCTTGTAGTCAACAATGAGAATTGGGGCTATGCTATCGCTTGTAGTCAATAAGTAGTCAACAACGAGAATCGGGCTACGCTCAGAGAAGCCGTGGCCCGAACGATTGAGGATGTCGAGTGAGGTAGTGGGCTCAAGCATGCCATGAGAAAAGTGAAAAATGTTGAAGACAAGTTCGAACAACGGGTTTGCGTCATTTGGCTTAATCGGTCTAAGTGAGGCGTGGTTCGTGAAATCGGAGTGGGAGAGACTTGGCGACGATAGCAAACCGATGATGCACCTACACGTAGTAAACATGGTGATTGCTTTCATAAAGGAGATGATGAATCAAGAAAGGGTATTTGATAGTTTGATCAAAATCTGAAAATGGCTTTGGAAGAAAACCGCGGCATGTGGGAAGGCAGTTTGGATCATGAATAAGATGGTATGATCAAAATGGATCAAACGTTTGATCACCTTTATGGCTATTAATTGTCTTAATTGATTTGCTCTTGATTTAGTTGGTTTTACTCTTTTTATCATTCTTTCTTGATCTTGTTGTGCCAAAGATGTATAAAAGATGAAGATATCTTCTAAGAATCATTCTTCACCCATCTAGGTACTTTGGTGGCAAATTCATCAAGAAACTCGATTTTTGCACGTCTTTGATCTTTCAAGTGGTTTCTTGATCTAAGGATTTTTAGAGTGATTTCTTCAGTGTTCTTGCTTGTTGTGACATGTGAGAACATGTCCAAAGCCATCTTGGCTATCCTCTACACACGAACAAGTCTTGATCATTGATTTCTCATTTTTAGCGCAACCTTGCTTAAATCTCAAAAGATCTAAACTTTGACACGGGTTTTGCGATCCATAGATGGAATAGGTTTCTAAGACCTTGATCAAGATGTGTACAATGTTTTACGACTTTTGGATCATCGAATCAAAAGTTACATGGATTTGAAGTTTCGAATCGTGTTGAAATTACTATTCACTTGCACGATTTTATTGTTCACGGTGGTTAGACCGCCGGAGAGAGGTCAAACTGCCGCTAGTTGGAGGTTAGACCTCTAGGCTTTGGTTTTCTTTGAGGTTGAATTCTTGGTCGGTTTAACTTGAGATTTTGGCTGTTGATTCAATTCTCAGTAGCTCTGTAGCTATTGGAGAATATAATCAAGAATACTTGAAGAAAAATTTTAGTCGACACTATTTACCCCCTATTGTCTTTCGATCCTGCAAGGGCTCTAGGAAAAAGATCCATTATGGTGGTTGACAAAGTCAATAATCAATAGTCGGGTGAGGTGTTAAGTATCATCTCCCGACCTATCATTCTGCCATTTTATTTTTGGTTTGCAAGTTGACATTTATTTTATTTCTATAAGTTAACGTGCCCTTTTTGGTTTGGTTTACTCGATTGGAGGGTCATCAATTGGAAAGTTACTTAGTATCCTACATACTGAACCTCAGAAAGAATTCCTTTAGTTGTAACTTTGTATTACAACATACATAGATCGTCTAGGCATGGCTCTTGTTTGTCGGATCCATCTTCTAGATCACTAACTGTAATTGATTTCTCACACGCTAGCCTAGAAGTCGTGATAACATGTTGCCTTATAGTAACATCATGGAAACAACGATGCGAAGATCTGAAGTACAATTAGAAGTCTTACCTTACAAACCTATCTTCCACCAGAAAAAACAGCCGACGTCAAGACTCCATAGTAATCATCATACACCAGCAGTTTACTCCACTGATCAACCCATCACTACTTTAAAATATCGACGGACTAAGCCCAAGGGAGATGAAAAGTAACTGCTTTCAGCAACTATATAGCAGGATATTATCGGTCAATCGCCAAGACAAAACGGCAGACCACGCTGCCACAACTGCAAAAAGGGGAAAAGAACAGAAAGTGCGTGGTCGTTAAAGGAAAGCTTGTTCAGTCAATGGCTACAAGTAGAATGGCTCAGGGAAAACCTTGCGTAAAATAGTGATTACTAGTACTACTAGAGTATTTATTGCCAAGATTGGATGTCGGTGTGATCTGTTTACCTCGATGTTCCACTGGAGCACACGCTGAACCTGCGAGCATGTGATGCAGAGTTTGCTAATGCCGCCGGATCAAGCCTGTTGAGATTGGTTTATGAATAACAGTAATGCAAAGCCGGCGTGTAAACCCAATGGATAGTGCAGAGTAATTTATGTATCTTCAACAGCGTGTGGGGCTGGACTGTAATATCAGGCGATTTATTTCAGATAATGGCAAACTCGCTGGCTAGCAATGAATGCACGACATGTGTTAAGACAGTTTGAAAATTACACACAGTTCACTAAATATATATCTTTGTCACAGAGATCCGCAAGTACATCCACCTTGGTGTTTGACAAATTGAGTAGTACGGTAGGTTATTGAGGATTTGTAGTATCAACTTTTTCTTTTGAGGGAATAGGTATAACTCCTGTGTTAGCATTTTGCCCTTCCTTCTTTTTTTTTTTTTGACAATTTTTACCCTTCCATTTTTTTTTCTGCAAGTTGACATCTACGAAGGCATCACTACTTCATTGCAGTTTACATTTTGAAAAACTTAATATAGTATGAGTACGGATCTGCAACAATAGAGTACCCTATAGGTTTTGCACAGCAAGTATACAGGCAGATGTCTAGTGTATTATAGTACCAATGAGGTTGCCAATGAGATTATAAGAATCAGCAATAGTTAACTTACAGAAGCAGTTAGCTGTGCTGATCAATCCACTACTAATGTCAGGGCTCGACGGACTGAGACCAAAAAAGCTGAGATTAACTGCTTCGAGGCGCGGTTAAGGTATAAAACAGAACAGAGAGTATCATCAATTCATCACTGAGCATACTGCTGATCTCCCGGTGATGCAGAATGGGGGAAATGAAGCTCATCAGAAATTTTGAAACGAGAAATTCATCGGAAATATGCCATTGCTTGAATTGAAGTTGTAGAACATAGAGAAAGTACCAGAATGTGGGTTGAGATTGTTCATGGCCACCGATCTAGAGGATCATAGGGAAAACAGAAATGAACACAACTGATCCATAAGAAACTTATGCTGCCTGCATCACTGCATGCCAAGTGAGCATACGAGGGTTAACGGAAGAGAAGAAACTGAAGGAGCAGAGTTGAACTAGTTGAGCTCAGCATACCACAGCTAGCAGAAATGTAGAATACCACACGCTGAAACAAAGCAACAGCAGGGGAATGGTTGAGGAGCATTTGCTGCTAATGCAGCCTCTTCTTATTGCAGTCGCAGCAAATGGGGATATGAGAGCCTTGCATTATTGCATAGTACAACGTAGACTATTCAGCACAGTCTAAGCAGGCCCCACTTTTTTCCTTCTCGTACCGATCATATGGGGTGCTGGTGATGTCCACCAGGGCTAGACCATGCATGGTCATCACTCATCAGACCAGCTTACTGCTAGGTAGCTAGCTTTAGGGGTGGCAATGAGCCCGGCCGGCTCGTGAAAGCTTGGTGAAATGGAGGCTCGGCTCGCTTGGCTTGGATTAGGATATCAAGCTTTTTGTGGCTCGGCTCGGCTCGTGGTGCGGCTCGAGCCAGCTCGTGAGGGCTCGCGAGCCAACAATGTTTGACGGCCACAGGAGAACCGCAAGCGGCAACCATCATCCACCACCGCGAGCCAAGAACCACAACCGCCCAAACCCTAACCCTCTAGTGCTCACGGCAAGGTAAATCCCCACAACTATAGCCCTCCATGTAATGCCATTACCCAATCCATTCAACATAGACTAGAAACCATAAGCATTCATCCACGGTAGAGCACATGAACCATTCAAGCATGTCACAGAGGTAAAAGAAAGGGAGAAGAGGTTACGATGGGCGGCGGCTGGGCTTCCGCGAGCCACCGGTTCACCGCCACCGGTACTCCCGGCGTCTGACGGACGGTTCACCGGCGGAGACAGCCACGGTCACCCACCTCCCAAACCGAACCTAGGCAAAACCTCACAAGTTAGCAAATTACAAAATTAAATCAAGCAAGAAATGGGGAAAAATAAGGGAAAGCCTTAGATCGGCCAGATCTGGCTGAGGCGGCTGGGCAGCACCGAGCGGCCGGGCGGGAACGGCCGGGCCAGAGAGGCGTCGGAGGGGAGGTACGAGTGGGCGGCGGAGCCGCTGGAGGAGCGGAGCGGCGCCGCAAGGAGGCAGGGGTGCAAGCGGAGGGAGCCGCACAGGGGTAGAGGCGGCGGCGTAGAGGGGGAGCGGCACGAGGAGGCGCCGAGCGCCGGGCGAGGCACCGAGACGCGGCGCGAGGTGGCGGCGGCGCTTGGGAGCCGACCGGGCGGCGGGCGCCGAGACCGGCGGAGAGAGAGGCGGCGTGGCGTCGGCGGCGGGTGAAGAGAGGCGAGAGAGAGCGAGAGCGGCGGAGTGGGCGAGAAAAGAGGAGGAGGAGGAGGAGATGGATTGGAGGCGTCGGCGGAGGTGTAAAAGAGGCGTCGGCGAACCAAGGAAAAAGGGGAAAGGTAGGCCGAGCCGATCGGCTCGCGAGCCACCATGGTGGCTCGAGCTTGGCTCATTTAGATCCGAGCTTTTTGCTGGCTCGGCTCGGCTCGTTTCATCCACGAGCCGAGCCGAGCCTCTACGAGCCCAGTGAGCGAGTCGGCTCACGAGCCGAGCTTTTTGCCACCCTAGCTAGCTTGCAATCACCATGCATCCATATCTTTTGGCTTTTTGTCTACTTATTCTTTATATTATTTATGAGAATATAATGATGTTTTATTTTTTATTTTTTTTATTTTTTAATTAAATAACTAAAAAACTAACAATTACTATAGCACAATTTTAAACAAAAACCAACGGCTACAGCCAGTTGAAGTAGACCCTCAAGTGTCTGCCGCACGGTAGACGCATGCATATTCCGCAGCTGATCAAAGAATATTTCAAGGTTCTCTCATCCTTGGATATCAGGCTCTGCAAACTTGGAGAGGATAAAATAAAATATACCAAATATATTCATAATTCGAAAAAACAAGTTGTGAACAATGTACTGCAACTGTCCCGCGTTATTGGGCGGACCAATAGACTAGTTTATACAATGGCAGCTCCGGCATCCGTCTAAATACTTGACCAGGCCTAACATATTCAAGGCATCAAACCATTGATTTTTGGATGCCTCAATCGAAGCACTTTCTGACAACAGATCACAACCCTTAGCCTGTTTCAATTTGCTTGAGTTCTACTTGTAACGTACGTAAAAAAAACTGTCTCTAGTAACCGATGATGCGAAAGTTTTTTATTGAAGCCAGACAATGAATGTGACATCATGACATGTCGATCGTGTATCGATCACGTTATGTACGGCTAGCTTTTTATGCCAGTTATTTTTCTGTATTATTTATGTTGTTCGTGATGAGCTAACATATTTCTTCTATTTTTAAATTATTTTAAATTTAGTTACGCCAAATAAACTATCATCAACTATAGTGTATCAGAAAGCACACTGTATCAGAAAGCTCCACAAAAAATTTTATAATTTTTTATGACCATTTGCTACTTATAAAAATTTTTAGAGTAGAGCATAACTGTTTAATCGTTTAGTTAATTATACGTCATTCTAAGAATTTTTAAAGGTAGTAAATGTCGAATTTTTTAAGGTAGTAAATGTCGAATTTTTTGTACGAATAATCCATTTTTATTTGAAATTACAGAAATATACCCGCGGAAATTTTTTTTTTCAAAAATAGGCTCAAGTCGCCCAATGGGAGGGCGACTGGAGCCTATCGTCCAACCAAAGGCTGACAGAGTCCCCGTTGCTCTACCCTCGGGCGACTTCATCCAGTTGCCCTCCCATTGGGCGACTTTCATGACCAATGGTTGGGCGATTGCACTCAGGCCCCCGTGAATGTTTTAAATTTTATCAATTTTGTAGTTTTAAACTGGTAAAAACTCTGCTGCAATTGTAATAAAAATTTATGTTCCTTGTATGTTATAGGTATGAAAAAATTTTGGGAAATTTTTTTAGGAACGATTGACCGTAGAACGATCGGTACATACGATGGTAAGTGATATTTTGATGTTACTGAGAATTCGTGTGCGAGAAAAAAATTAGGGTTTCAGACTCAAAGGAAAGAGACAGAGAGAGAGAGAGTTGATTTCGGTTGTTTAGAAAAAAACAGATAAAAAAGAGAGAAAAAAGAGAGAAAAAGGAGGGGAAAGAGTCTATCTTTGCCGAAATTTGGAAAGTACATCAAACCTCAGCCAAAAATAGTGAAAATTGGTGGAGCTGTTCTTCATACATCCAAAAGCCTTCAAAAAAAATTTGAGCAATTTCGGCCACGGGATCAAAAATTACAGTAGTTTCAATTGAGGTTGAGTCTGTTTCCGACACACTTTCAGTAAAACGAGCATAACTTTTGCATACGGTGTCCGTTTTCGACGTTCTTGTACTCGTTGGAAAGCTAATGACGAGCCTGATCTAAAAAATGACCTGCTTGTGCTAGTCGCTCTCCAAGACCCCCAAAATCAGCCATCGTTGGACCTAAACCTGCGTCGCAAGTTTTTGGTGTCTATTTTTGCTCATTTTCTTGGTCTTCCTTTCGAAATTTGGATTTTGCTTCAACTGCAAAGTTGTAGATATCGTCGAAACCTTTCAAATGAGTATATATAAGCCATATAAAACTTTGCTATTTTATCTTTTCAGACTAGTTGTTTATATTGTATCGGTATATAAAACTTATGATAGAAGTATTACAGACGGGTTGTATGTAGAACCGTGCGTGATAATCTTCGTCGATCCTCCTCAACCCAATCCTATCCTAGAGACACGAATTGTCGGACCGGAGCACCGACTCCGGATCCTCCGTGTAAATCGCACTAGTACAGGATCGACTAGTGCACCTGCAGTACAACAAAGATAAATATCAACCATAATGACATTTATTACTGAATATGGGCATGAATGCCAAAGTTTACATCAACGGCATATAAGCCAAAATTAAGTAATAAGCAGTGGAAGAAGCCCATCGAGCACCTTACAGTGAAAGCGACAATAAGACGCGCCTATTCGTCATGACCTTCACCGTAGTCGACTTCATCTTCCTCTGTGGAAAAAGCAAGGTGAGTACAAACTTGTACTCATAAATCACCCGGAAAATGCAACATAATGATAAAGGCTTCAATGGAAGGCTTATAGGGTTAGTTTGCATAAAACAGCATTTAAGAAATACAATAAATAGATTGAAATTGCTGAATTTAATACAATAAGTAAAACAGTACTTGTAATTGAAAATATTACCGTCAGTGCAGGCTCCGACCAAACACCAACCTATTCACGGGCATCCCACCCGGACCATCTTTTCCAAAAGCTCACGTATGGATTCCATCTATCCACACGCTTTCACTGCGCAACTCTGATGAATTCTATCCATCCACCAGGTTTTAATCTCTCACGGATTCCATCCATCCGCAAGGTTTTCATCACTCGTGGATTCCATCCATCCACAAGGTTTTCTAAAATATTTTGAAAAACAAAGTCTAATCCATGAAAAACTTTTACTCGGCATGCCGTGGCCAGTGGGCACGGCTATCCAGATAGATTATACACTCTGCGAGAGGTTGTGCGACTTTACCCACAAGACATGATCATCCCGTTTTGCCACGCGAGTTACACACTTCCTTAGGTGTGCGGCGGGAGATCACGACAAGGCCTTTACAATGCAAAGCCTTCAACTGGCCAAGCCAACTCTAAGGTTTCACCCGATGAAGGAATCCACAGACCAGGACCCCTCTTGAGCAGTGAGACTTCTCATGGCCTCGCCACGCTCACTTTCAACCTACGAAATGGCTCGAGTTGGGACCATAAATTATTCAGCAGGTGTCCCATACCACCTTGTGGTAGTGCGTTAGGGCTTTGCTTGATAGCTCACGAGCCGGTCCTTAATTGACTCAGGCCCAACCACTTACCCCCGTGCACGACAATCAACCACTGCGGCTCCAACCAACAGGGCATGCCTGCACCCACCACTCTAACCAATTGCCTAAGTCTAAACCAGTTTTACATTTGTTTTCAAAATAGTTTCATAATCCTCCTTGACTCACCAAAGTCAAGAGTATATCATTTTATGTAAACAGGGTTATCATTTTATGTGAAAAGGTATCCCAAAACAAAATTATATGATTAAGCAGGGGCATTTGATTTAAAATTCTCTAGCCAATACTAGTGTACTAACTAGAGTTTGATTCTAAGGTGACAAGGTATAAGGATTTGCAACGTCAAAGGAGGTATTAACAAACAGGTATTAACTAAAGTTAAAACTGAATTGAAATACATTGAATAAAATTATGCATGCAATATAATTTAAAACAATATAATTTTATTTTAAAAACTGGGATCAACATGATCAAGGAGGGTGACTTGCCTTGCTCTTCAACTTGGTTTGAAGCTTCGTCGAAGAAATTTCCCGAATAGTCGAAGTCTACACGTGAAAATAACCCACAAAATTCAAATAAATTCAAACTAAATTCAAAAAGGCTTCAAATATTTGAATTGAGGCTATAAATGGATAGAGCGGAATTTTTGATGAATTTAGAAATTTGAATGGGCTCAATCGGAGTTAGGGCGATGGAGAAGCAGACTCGGAAGTTTGAAAAGAGAAAATGGAAAATCGGGAGTTTTGGAATTATTTTCTAAACGAAATTAGAATTATTGCGTCAGCGAGAATTTCTTTTCTCGGCGGATTATTTTCTCACGGAAATTCGGGTTAATGACGCCGACATGGCGTCGGCAGGGAACGTCTTGGCCGGTGGGGCCTTGGTCCATGGACCAAGCCCACGGAGAGAGACGGAGGGTGAGATGGCACGGGTGGCGGGTCTTGCGCGCGTGGCGGCGAAGCGGCGGCGCGATGTGGCGGTCCACCGGGCGCCACGTCGGCGGCCACGTGGGCGCAAAGGCGCGTGGCGGCCGGCCGAGAGCGCACGGAGGCGAGCCTCACCGAACTCCGGCGAGCGGCCGGCCGCGCGGCGGCTGCCGGGAGGAGGTCGGGGACTCGGGAAGCGCGAGCTCACCGTGGGTGACCGATGGCGGCCGTAGCGCGGTTCGGATTACCGGCAATCGGCGGCCGAGTGGCGCTCGGCCGGGCGAAGGGCGGCAGGTCGAGGCTGCGCGGCGGCCGGCGGCAGCGGTCGGTGGCGCGGCAGCGAGCGCGCGATGCTCGCGAGGTTGGCGGCAGCGGGGGCGAACAGCGCCACGGCCAGCGCTCGAGGCTCGGGAAGGAGAAGCGAGAGAGATGGGCGAGAGAGGCGAGCGGCGGGGTATTTATAGGGCGGAGAGTGCGAGGCTGACGGATTTGCCGGAGATGGCGCGCGCAGCGTGCGGAAATGGCGAGATTAGAAACTCAGCGAGGATGGGGATCCGGCGCGGAGATGGCGGAGGAGGCGCATGGCGAGGGGAAGAAAGGGGCAGGCGCGGGATGGCCGGCGGGGAAGACGGGGGCGGCGTGCGGAGGAAGAAGATGACCGCGCGGGGAAGACACGCCTGACAGGCGGGCCCGGGCGGCAGCGAGAGAGGGAGGAGTGGGCGGCTGACGAGTGGGCCGGGGTGAGGAGAGAGAGGAGCGGGGCTCGGGTGGCTGGGATGTGGCCGCGTGGCCGAGGGCGAGATCGGGCGGCCGGGGTTAGGCGGGGTGGAGGGACCGGATGGGTAGAGGGAGGGCGGCGCAATCTGGGCCGCCCAGGTGGCGAGCAGGGGAAGGGGAGAGGCGGATCCGGGCGGCTGGCGTGGGAGGAATCCGGCCGTCCACGTGGCGACCGAAGGGGGAGGCTGGGGTTTTATTTCATTTTCTGATTTTTGGGTTTTTCAGAAAAGCACAGAAATTCCATTTGGCCTCAGAAAAATACCAAATAACTTCCAAAAATTCCAGAAAAATTCACAGAATCTCCTGGTGACATTTTGGACTTAATAAAAATATTTCCAACTAATGTTGGTATTTAATTTTCATACTTAAAAATACTTTTTAATTTCAAAAATACATTTTTAAACTCCAGAAAATCCAGGAAACCAAATAAAAGCCAAATAACTCCAAATAATTAATTTGAAATAGAATTTTCATAGCAAATCAAAATATCCTTTTATTTAATAATAATTTTAGGTTTATCTGAAAATGCTTTTCAAATCCAGCGTTTTCAAAAACAGAAATTCAGGGCAAATCTAAATTTAAAATTTTAGGCAACAAAAATACTTATTTTAATTTTAATTTTATTTTAATTGATTTTTATTTATTTATTTATTTATTTTATTTTAATAAAAACCTGGGCTGTTACACGAATTCTCAGTAACATCAAAATATCACTTACCGTCGTCGTATGCAGATTAGGCCTAGGCGAAAAACTCGAGCTCGTTAGCTCGCTCGGCTCGTAATTTGGCTCGGCTCGGCTCGACTTGTTAGGATAACGGTGGCCGAGCCAAAATTTTAGCTTGTTAGCTATAACGAGCCAACTCGAGCCGACTCGCAAGCGCTCACGAGCCAAACGAGCCTGCTTCGAGAATTTAGCCCGCAGAATGGATGAATATATGATGGAGACATGGACCTAATTTGTACTCTATTGCATGTGTTAATGTGTATGCATATGCTGCTTCTTTGCTAGCATGTATGATGGATGAATATGTGTTTGTATGACTCACTTTGGAATGTAAGATAGTCTTCATTTTACATTTTTGGCCCAGCTCACAAGCCAAGCGAGCTAGCTCGAGCTTATTGTCGGCCGGCCGAGCTAGCTTTTCAGCTCGTTAGTTATAACGAGCCGGCTCAAACCACTCGTTATCCTCACCGAGCGGAACCGAGCCGAGCCACTCGATATCCGGGCCTAGTACCGATCATTCTAGGTCAATCGTTCTAAAAAATTTCCTAAAATTTTTACACACCTACAACATACAATGAACATAAACTTTTATTACAACTTGCAGATTTTTATCGGTTTAAAACTACAAAATTGACAAAATTTAAAACATTTACGAGGGCTGAGTGCGATCGCCCAACCATTGGCGCGCATGAAAGTCGCCAATGGGAGAGCGGCCGAATCGGTCACGAGGGTAAGCGGACAGGACTCTGTCACACAGTTGGGCGATAGGCGCGATCGCTCTCCCATTGGGCGACTTGAGCCTATTTTTGTAAAAAATATTCGCGGGTATATTTCTGTAATTTCGAATGAAAAATGGATTATTCGAAAAAATTCAAAAAATGGCCTCAAAAAATTACAAAACAATTACACAACATAACACGATGCCACAGGAAGCTCCACAAAAAATTTCATAATTTTTTGATCTCATTTGCTATATTTACAAATTTTAAAAATTATAAATTACGAATTTAGGCAGGTAAGCCATCCCGTGGGCAGGTGGCAGATGCCTGCCGTCTGGTGGGTGGGCGGCAGGTGCCACGCATCGTCTTCTCCACGCTGTCACCCGCCAACCAAATGGCATAAATGATATTTTTATTAATACGATGCACATACGATTATTTTTATAAATACGATATGAAACAGTGTTAAAAGTGGCTTTTAATTGGTGATACTGATAATCCTGGTCTACGCACGCCCCCACTTAGTGTTTTTTTTCTCGTTCGGTCGCATCCAGACCATCAGTACCAATCACGGGGGGGTGTTGGTGATCTTGCCAAGTCGTCGTCCATGTCACCTTAGGGCATGTACAACCTGAACAATTGTTGTCTGTAAGTTCTTTTCACTTCACACACAGACAACTTGTAAAATAGGTCGTCTATTTGGTATATGCATAAAGCTATTTAATACATGCACACGACCATGATCAAGCATAAATATGATTCTTGTATACCATTGTGTTGCTTCTTGATACAAAACAGATCAAGCATAAATAAGATGAACATAATTACAATATTTTTAGAACCATTAATATAAATGATATATATGTATAATAGTTTTTCATAAATCAAATAAAATATAGTACGATTACATCATGTAGGTCTAATTTCCGTTGTGGCCAGATCAAAATGCCAAAATTAGTATCTGCTGAGACTTTACTATTAGAAAATGATGAATCCTTTGTTTGTGGCAACAGAAGTCAACTGGCTAACTCTTGAAGACCCAGTATTGACTTTGGGAATACTCTGCAAAAAAGAAAAGACAAAAAAATGAATATGCATAACACACAATCAACTGAACAAGCACAGTATGAACCTCTTTTTTGGCAGATATTACATCATTTTCTGTCTCTTTCCTCACTGCTGCATTCCGCGAGGTGGATGCAACAGAAGGTGCAGCTGCAGCTAGGATAGCCTGAGCTTCCTTGTGTCTCCTCTCTGTGTTCCCACGTTTCTTAGCTTCCCCTATATCACGAAGGTACTGATGCGCAAGGATATGGTCCCATTTTCTTTTGTTGAAAGAATCCAATTCATGAGAAAGACTCAGGATAACCTTCAGTATCAAATCTTCTGCAAGATATAAGGAGGACTGAAGCATCGATTTAGAAAGCAGAAGAAACAACTCAACTACGGAGTTCATTTTGCACTCTCCAGACAAATTGGTAAGACAATACTGCATCAGCAGGAGCATTATAAAGAAATAGAACAGCAACCAACAAGGTTTGGAATTTCTGTAAACAAATAGCATAAGACATGACAGATGCACTTAGCAAAGAAAAAGAATGTGCCCTTACCATATCTCTGCTTCATAGCAACAACATCATTGAGTAGCCTGGATTGTAAATAAACTATTTCTCCTTCTATTTCGTCATGAGGTGAATGCTCCAGAATACCTGATGATTTTGCTTCAGAAACTTGATCTGCTGCAGCTATGTCTGCTAATTGCTCAAGTTTTGTTGATGAACCGCCAAGGTTTTGATCATGAGGCAAGATAATTCCTCTACATAAGTTGGACAAGAAGCAGATTTTAAGATGCAAATACAAACATTGAAACTGGTATTATTTGATTGATGGGGTGAAGCTAAAAGGAATACCATTATCTGATAATCATCCGAATCACGACAATTGTGAAAGCCATTTTCTATTGAATCAGCCCAGTCTTTATTAATATTATCACCCCCAGCAAAACAGTGATCAAATGAAGGGATGCCTTCCTCCAGTTCTGAGCCAAGTTGCGTATCATTTAAGTTCTTACTTTCACTTCTAAGCAATGTACCTGTCCATGATACCAAAAGAATCATTGAGTCTACAAGAAGATATGAGTTGAGAATTCAGAGCTTCCCTAATCTTCAAAAAGGGCTAGTTAGATCCTATGGCTACCAGATTAAAAAAATCAAGCTCAACACTATGGCTACCAGATCAATTTGCTACCATTTTCATCGCATGGAGGCATGTGAACTACCATTTGCTCAATTTGCTCTGTCCAAGAGTAGCAACTTAACGAAAACCCAAATGGAAATAGCATGTAAAGAGCTTCCATAGCAGCACACAACAAATTCACAATACCATACTGGATCCCAACTTGCTGGACGCCGAAATGCAGGAGAAACTGGAGAATCACCGTCGGCTGCATCCCACCAAACAGGAGGCGCTGGTTGAGCCACCTCTGCCATGGCTGGAGCCGCCGGTGAAGCTTCTGCCATAGATCGGGGACGAATCAGCCGCTCCAGATCCAGCCATGGCGGAAGCCGTTGCCGCCGCCGCCGCGCCAAATCCGGCCTTGGAGGAAGCCGCGGTTGCTGCGCCGAATCCGGCCATGGAGGGAGCCGTTGCCGCCGCCGCGCCGTGGCCGCGACCAATGGGAAAGGGTGCCGCTGCCGCGCGGTGATGGCCGCCGCCGGTGATGACCGCCACCGTCGCCGCAGCCGTGCCCTTCTTCTTCCTAGCTTGGGTGGGCGCAGGGGAGGATTGGGGGTGGAGAAAAAGCACGGGAAGGCATATATGGTGGTGGGGATGGAATTTTGGCGCCCAAAACCAAAATCGCGGGCGCGCCGCAGCTGGATCCGCACGATTCGCCTGGAGACGAAGCTTCCCGTACAACGCTGCTCCAGCCGGCGATTTGGCCTGGGAGCACGCGCCGGTCGTCGTCGCCTCGCGAGAGGACGACTTCGCTCTCTCCCTTCATTTACTGCTGTTCGCGAGGGGGTTTTTTTTGCAAAAACAACGCTATACAGACGGGGCTAAAACACGCGTTGTACATGCCCTTATTAACGTCTGTGAGAGGTGCAGAGACCGCATCTAATTTAATTACTGCCGCACGTCCTTTCCTTTCCTTATCTGTTATGTTGTTTTGTTGTGCTTAATCTGCACCTTCAGTCCTACGATTCGTGTGAGTGCGAGTGAGTTTGAGTGCGAGAGATAAGCATGTGATGCATTTGACATTATTAGGTATGTTCTTTTCGGCTACGGTTTATGGCTTTTGGTTGAAATTTTTGAATTTTGGCTGTTTACGGTACAAATTATGGAGAGACAGATACTTACTTGTGATTTTAGCTGGTACAGATGTTAGGCTTTTAACGTGTAGATCGTTTAACTTGTAGACCCCGTCTTAAGAAAATACTCCATTTGAAAGTTAGATATTGTAGTAAAAGTCAAAAGCCGTCAGCTTTTGTAACGCCCCCGTTTCCAAGGGCGCGTACGGACACGGCATTCCACAACTATTCACGCATGAACAGTTATGGAGTGTCGCGCAAGAGTATACCATTGCATGCTTACAACAAAAACCCAGCATATATTTCAAATAAGGAATAACATCCATTTTGGCAATGGGCGTGCAAGCCCAAAGTAAGATTACATTACAAAACTCCCGGATCCGCTTGAGCGGCGAAGACCTAAAGCCACGGATCCTCGTCGAAGAAGAGACCTTACAGGACTTCCTCAGCGGGAGACCTTCACCTTCGTCTTGATCCTCTAAAGAATGGATTGAGCAAGCCATGAGCCAAACAACCAGCTCAGCAAATCCCAAAGGGATTCTATCTTACTACATGCACTGATTCACAAATGAGGGAAGTATACCTGGTTTATTAACTTGAGTGGATGCAGTTTTTATTTGCAAACATTTTAATAAAACGGACCCAAAACTATTCCTTAAGATCTCAGGGGTTTTTCAATCAAGAGTTAATTAACCAGCTAAACAAGTTAAAGCATGTACAAAACTACTTAAGCTTTGCGGCTGGAATCACCCAAGTGACACAGCTCCAATAACCGGGAGCACGGCGTATTCGAATACCATTTATTTGACTCTGCGAGTTTGCTCGACTTTACCCACGATCCCTTAACTCCGCTAAAGAGTTAAGAAAGCGGGTTGTTTCTTGCTCAATTCTTTATATAGGCTCTACGGTAGAATTCCACTCAGTGCGGCTCACACTCACACCCACACACACGCACGCAAACGTCCGCCGAGTGAATTCTACCGTTGTTAGGCACCGCGACGACGGCTGCCTAACCACGTTACCCAAACACCTACTTCTCACCACTGTAGAGTTTCAATCGATTTGAGTAGCTACTAAACTAGTGTTGACAAGTCAACTCCTGTGGTTGGCGGTCACCATGTCATTTGCTCGTAAGGGTCTAGTCCTTATATTTTCCCGAGTCCGCAACCACTGGTGGTCGCGACCTTACAACCCGTGGGTAAGCGGCAGCTGTCTGGCGGCGCGCACGGCCCCCTTACCTATCTTGCGTCGACATACTCCGCCCTAGGGCACGGTGCCCCATCCACCCCGCCCTAGAGTCGGGTTTTCTAAAGTCTATTAGTCATGACCACCACCTTATTAGTGTAAGGACTTGCATGATAATAATAACTTACGATTATCTAGATTATGAGATAATTATTTCTAGGGTTACAATGGCATGGCTACAAATTTAATATGGCATTTGTCGGTGGTAGGTTTAACTACATAACACGTCATTCTAAACATTTTATTTTACTTTGAACTAACTTTTCAGGACTAGCTCAATGCAAATAATATAGTAACATAATTAAATGGCATGGGATACAACATGATCAAAGGATTTGGGACTTGCCGTTGATTTGGGCGATCTCGGCTAGCTCGAGCGTAGAAGCTTACGGAGCACTGGTCTGCACTTGAACTTCCGGAAACTCCGTCACTAGCGTAAACACGCAAAATAAGTAAGTCGACTTGAGACTAATCAAGCGAGGAAAAATAAACTATTTAAAAGGAGTAAAATGCATAAATCCACAAATGGGAATTTTAGAAATTTATCTGGGATGAATTTGGAGAAATGGAGGCCAAAAATGGGTCCAGGATAATATTTGGAGCAAAGTGGTGAAATTTGGGAATTTTTGGGATTTTCTAGAATTTATTTGGATTTTTCTGGATTTTGGAAATTGGAAAAACATCTCGAAATTCAATTGAACGATGTGGGCCGGCCAGCAAGCAGTACAGCCGGTGGAATTGTCCTTGAGGTCGCACGCCCGAGGGCCCATGCGTGCGTGCGCGCACGGAGAAGGCGGGGCTCGACCCACGCTCACGCGCCCCCCTCGTCCGGATGGCGACACTTGGCGCGGCGGGCGATAGGGATGGCGGCGAGCGGATGGATGGAAGTGGGAAGCAATCGGACGGTAGGACTTAAGGAGGCGGCGAACGTGCGGAGGATCAACAGTGAGTTAAATGGCAGCGGGCGGATCCGACGGCGGAGGAGGGGCCACGTCCCTCCCTTCGTCTACCTCTCGCCGGCGCTCGCGATAGAGGGCAGGGACGGCGAGGCTCCGTTCTCAGGCGTCGGCGAGGGACTCTGGCGGTGGGGAAGGGTGCCGATGGGTGCGTCTCAGCACGGGGAACTCAACTGGGGCTCAGGGAGGTGAGGGAGTCTTTGGAGAGGAAGGGAGGCAGAAGGGGATGATTCGGGTTGGCGGTGGTGGAGGGGGTCACCGGCGGCGGGGTAGCCCAAATGGTTGCGGCCACACGCTCAGGGGAACTAGAGGTTCAAGATGGCGGAGATGGCAGTAGCTGGGGAGCTTCCTGGAGCGCCGGCCACGGGAGGGGTGCGGCGGCCGGAGGGGAGCTTAGACGCCGGGCCACCTTGATGCTTCAACGGGCCAGGGGAGGGCGGCAACGAGTTTGGGGAGAGGTGTAGAAGCTCTGGGCGGCGGCAATTGCGAAATGGAGGGCGGGAGAGGGGGATTGACTTACGAGCACGCCGCGCGAGGGAGGATGGCGGCGGCTGGGGATGACGAGGCTGTCGGTTGCTTGAGGAGGTTACGGGGGCGGTGGGAGCGAGGGCGGCGGAGGAGTTCGGGAAGCAACGAGGAGCGAGGAGGTGAGGCGGGTTTATACCCGCGGAGGGAGGAGGCGTGGGAAAGGGGCACGGGTGGCCAGGGAAGCAGGAGACCAAGGGAAATGCAGGCGGCGAGGGGAGGAGAGGAAGGAGAGGTGCAGGTGGGGTGAGCGGAGGAGCTCGGCCAGCGGCGGCAGTGGCGTCGGCGGCGGCGTCGGCCACGACGGGGATGAACCCACTGTCGCGGCCGGCGCGACTCAAGCGCAGCGCGGTCTCCACGTCGCGGCGCGCGCGCGGAGGAAGACGAGGAAGGAGCGGCGCGAGTGCGAGAGGAGGAGCGGCGCTGGGCGGGAGAGCAGGGAGGGCGGCGCGGGTGAGCGAGGAGGAGGAGGCGCGGGAGCGGGAGAAAGCGGGAAGTGGCGGCGGCGGGAGGAAAGCGCCTCGGCCGAGAAGAGGAAAGCGACCAAGGGAACTTTCCCAAAGGAAAGTTTTCAAAATTTCCTCAAAAATCAGCAAAAATTCACAGAGAAAATTTTGGTTTGAAATTTTAGGTCTTTTCAGCTTTTGACTTAAAGAACAGGCCCATTATGTTGTAGTCTAATGTGTTCTTACTGGCTATTGTATTGTTTAAGAGAAGATAAATAAAGCAAAGCGCTTTCTTGGGCCAAAGCCGTGATGCAAATACTTTAGGCGTCAAGGAGGCGCGAAGGAATATGGATTTTTCAGAAAAACTTGTGTAAGTATGTTTTTGTAGGGATTTATAAATATAGCAAATAAATTTCAAATTTTACATTTTTTTAGAGCCTCGACCTAGAGTACTGCTTGCATAATTTATTTTGTAAATTTAACCTTTTTGAATTATTCTAAAAAATGTATGTAAATATATTGATTATACTAATTTTTAATATAAAAAACGAAGTTTGAATATAATGTAATTTAGTGTACTTAGTTTATACAATGGCAGCTCCGGCATCCGGTTAAATACTTGACCAGGCCTAACATATGCAAGGCATCAAACCATTGATTTTTGGATGCCTCAATCGAAGCACTTTCTGACAACAGATCACAACCCTTAGCCTGTTTGGTGGTGATCATTTAGGCTTATTTTAGGTGGCTTATGGCTGAAAAGTACTGTAGCCTGACTAAAAAAAACACTGTAGCGGACAGAGGCTTATTTAGTATAATTAAATTTTTTAAAAAATTAAAAATATAAATAATATGTTATCCCATTACGTATAATACAAACAAAAAAGAACTAGCAAAAAACCTCAACAAAAAAACTAACAGTTTAAAAAATGACAAAATTTATAAATAGTAAAAACTAAACCGAAAACTAGAAACTAAAGCCAAAACGATCACATCCGCATTTGCTTGAGTTCTACTTGTAACGTACGTAAAAAGAACTGTCTCTAATAACCGATGATGCGAAAGCTTTATTGAAGGCAGACAATGCATGTGACCTCATGACATGTCGATCGTGTATCGATCACGTTGTGTACGGCTAGCTTGACGCAAAACGCTGGCATGTTGCACTAGTGCATATTTGCATGTCATCATTGGGATCGATGCGTCGTTAGCATTGAAAGCTCATAATTGAGCTTGTAAATAAGAAAGGACTAGCTTGGAACGGGCTCAGGTGCAGGCCTGCAGTTAGCGCCGTGCAGGGTGCCTCGAGTCGACACGTGTCTTCTAAAATTCAAAAATTTAAAATCCAAAAATGTAAAAATAATTTTATTAAAAATATTTTTAAGTACTTAAAAAATACTTTTAATAAAAGTAAAAATAAAAATTAAGTACTTAAAAATATTTTTATACTTAAAAAGTACTTTACAATTTTTGGATTTTAAGTATTTTTTGAATTTTCAGAATTTTTGAATTTTCGGAAACACGTGTCGGCTCTGGGCACTCACGCGGCGCTAGTCTGAGCTCCTCACACCCGATCCCGTCCGACTAGCTAAATATCGATCATTGTAACACGGCTTGTTTTCTGTTTTATACGTCGGTTTGGCCACATCATTGTAATACCGATCAACATTTGGATGCGTACGTGGTCAAGTTGTACATTATTAATTTTTTTTATAAAAATTATATTACTAAAATACTATATATTTGAATGTCAATCAACATCTAAAATACTAGCATGGTTCTTCTTCCGGTGTCTCTAGGCAGAAGCAGAGGCTGATTTGAAAACGCCCTCTCACCGCTATATTTTGTCACTAATAATGTAATTCCTTAAGGTGAAAAATTATATAGAGGAGAGGGGTTGAGTTGGGTAGAGATGCTAGCTTGCTTGGCTCAAGGATGATGTGATGGAGGTTGGTAGTATTTGTGAACGGGCCTCGAAGGGCAACGCAGCAGTGGATCAGTAGGAGGCACTAGTCTACTCGATCCTCCAGTCCACTAATGAAGCGCAGGCCCATGTGACCAACTGTTCGGTATGCAGCTATGTCCGGGCTTGAACTCCATTCGATGAGTCGAGTAGGAACGATGCGAAGGCAGCTAGACCTTGGATCGGTGATAATTAAGCTCTGTTCGGGTCGATAATAATAGAGCTCTACAGGATCCATATGTGCGATGGATTCTAGGGCAAGTTTTTGAACGGTTTTTAAAAATGATTTTTGATTTTTCTATAATATTTAACTTTTAAATAAAATATTTTTTAAGTTGGGATCTACAAGTTAATTGTAGTACACGTTAAAAACCTAATATCTATATCAACTAAAATCACAAGTGAGTATCTCTCTATAATCTTTATTACAAACAACTAAAATTTAAAAATTTGAGTTAAAAACTATAAACCGTAGCTATATCAAATAGTACCCTAGTAGTATGTATGTATGTATAATAATTGAGCTGATCATCACAAGATGGCATGCATCTGGCTAGAAACCGTGGAGTCTATCCTGTCGGGTTCTATGCACAATAATTGAGCTGATCATTCACAAGATGGCATGCATCTGGCTAGAAACCGTGGAGTCCATCCTGTCGGGTTTCTACGCACAATAATTGAGCTTATCATTCACAAGATGGCATGCATCTGGCTAGAAACCGTGGAGTCTATCCTATCGAGTTTCTTCTCTCTTCTTCATTTTTTTTGTCCTTTCAGTTTCAGAGCACATGCAGGATGGCTGATCATTCGGGGTGCTCAGTATATTTTCATTATTTGATATTATTTAAAGTTTATTTTATCGGAAATGCTATGCTGCGATGCGCTGTTTTTTCTTGCCGAAACAGTCGTTTTTCCCGCCGTCGGATTTTTCGTTGAGATTCGGTTTTACGGGGGGGAGATGCAGTGAAAGCGGGTTGGCAAATTCACACCCGTTTTGTCCAACAACCCGGGATCTTGAAGCTTCTTGTCCGGACACCGTTTATTCGAATTGTTTTTTCATCGATTCTCGCGTCTGTCCTAATCCACTCGCTCGCTGGGAGAGAGAGAAGCAGTGCGGAGCATTCGAGGGAGGGAGAGAGGTGAGCCGCGGAGTACCCGAGCGGAGCACCCGAGAGGAGATCTCGTCGCCGGTGCGGATATCTCGTCGCGCTTGGAGAGAGATATTGCGGCCTTCGCGACTCTCGACCTCGATGGATTGCGCGCGAACATCACCAAGCTCTCAGATAGATCTGTCTCGAGTTTTGAGCGGAGATCTTGCGGTGCGTATTTCTCGGTGAGTTCTACCTCATGGAGTGGCGTCTTCTCAGGTAAGTTATGCTCTCTATCGCTCTTTATGTTATGTCTATCGATATATCTCTACTTTTGCTGTAGGGGTAGGATCCTCATCTTACTAACATTGGTTCCTGTAACTAGGGCAGATATGCTGAATATATTCCTTTTTTTATTAGATAAGCATTGGGAAGCAGTGGAAGGAATTTCTGGATTACAAGAACTTTTTCATTGGATCCATCGTTCATGTGAGTATCGCTTAATGTCCTGGATTACTATGTATAATCTTTTTTTTGTCTGGTTAATCTGCATGGGGGAATCGAAATCTCTTAAATCTGCATATTACCCTGAAGATCATGCACACTTTTTTTATGCACATTTTTTTAGAAACAAACATATATTCTAGTGCACATAGCTTAATAAACTGAAACATCTGCATATGTTATTTGTTGTACATATGCTGGATCTAATCATATATGGTGATGCTTCAATGAGATTTAGCATGTAGATTCTCATGTGTTTCCTGTCTAATAACTTCCTGATTTACTGCAGCATAGCATTTCCGTTTTTTATATTAGAAGGTTAGTTTGTGTTTTGTTAGGTGAGATGTCCCTACATGTTTTGTTAGATTAAACTTCACTTACATGTTAATCCATGCATTTGTTATCATTTTAATTATTTTGTTAGCACTTGTTAAACTTTTGATTTGTTAGCACTGTTAAACCTTAATGTTAAACCTAATTTTTGTTAGCATTACATTGTTTTGTTTCTCCTAATGCTTAATGGCCCACTAATCATTATTATGGAACATCATTTTTTTAATTGTATGTATGCACATATATATGTATGTTTTGGAACTTATCCGAATATATCCATGTAAAATGAAGCATTGATATATGTAACCATAATTTGAGAAGATTTTTACATACTTCTCCGTGTATATATGCCCAGTACCATGTGCTTTTTTATCTTATACCATGTTTTTTGTTGTTACTTACATCTTTTCTTGGGTGTCAAGTTGATGATTTTGTAATTGGTTTGTAATCGTGGGCTCTGTACAAGTTGTACAATGTTTGTAGACGGCTTTTTGTAAAAAGTTCTGTTTGTAGGCCTCTGTACAAGTTTACTTGATGCTTTATGTCGTGGCCTTTGTACAAAGAATCAATTTTCTGTGTTTTCAGTGAGATCAAAACGGCACGAGCACAAAAGCCCATTAGGGAGTGTGACAAAGCAGCGAAAACAAGCCCTAAATGAAGCTAACGAGGTTGTGGATATAGATCCATTATGGGCGATGTACAAAGCGAGGCCCAATAAAAAGGCCCGTTAGCGATTATGCGACTTACGGTTGTGGACAATCTTTATGCGTACAATATTACGATCGTGCGGTGTAGATTTTGATTTGTTTTGGCGTTAAAAGCAGTCAAATCCATATAAACGATCCCTTATTTTATATTGTAGATATGAATAGTTTTATGTAATTAAATTTAAAATAAAAATAGATTAGTCTATTAAGGGCAATACAAAAGAATATAGAAAAAAGCAAAAAAAAATGCCAAAAAATATTAAAAAGCTAAAAGTTAAAGCTCAAATGAAGTCCGGGGAAAACAGCTTGCAGATCCTTGGTGAGAAGCAAACGAAAGCAGAGGTGGGTGAGTCTCATTGATGGCGCAAGAAAGGACGCTCTTGAGAGCTATGGGAGGAAGGCCAACAGAATTCAGATGCCGACGAGCAAAAGTAGGGCAAGGTTAGGACGGACTCATTTGCAGAACACATGCAGGGCCAGCTCCCTGTTGGATCACTTGCACAATCAATAAGCAGCTTTTGAAATGGCTTTGGGTTCCCATTTCTATCTTTCAAAAACAACAGTATAGCTTTTACAAGCCATTTCTTAAAGCGGCTTCTACCGTATCTAGGAAAACCCACCCCGTAGGTCTTCTCTCGCCTGGCCATTCCCCTAGCTTCGCCCGTGCCTCGTGCGCTACCGACACCATCCTTCCCGGCACTACCTACCTATCCCGTCGCCGTGCTCCTTCACTTCTACTTCCAACTTCTTCTACCTTCAACCGTTACTATTTTTAGTTTAGCTAAAAGTTAAAAGCTTCAACCAAAAGAGAGAAACTCCAGAGGTATGAAACGCTTCTGTTCTTTTTCAGCTTTTGGCTTTTCTATAGTAACTAATTTTTAAATGAAGTATTTTTTCAAGATATTCTTATTCAGCTTTTGACTTTTCTACAGTAACTAGCTTTTAAACAAAGTGTTTTTTCAAGATGTAGTTTACTAGTTAATTACAGTACATACTGTACCGATTTTATTTATATTGACACAAACTATATGTGAATTTTTATTTCTCTATAATCTCTCATATGAACCGCTCAAAACCATAAATTATAATTAAAAGATATAAACCTCAGTCAAAAAAGGAAAGCCCTGTACATCAACAAAAAAGGCCCAAAGACTGGCTAGTTGCATGTGACATGCTGCACTCTGGCTGCAGACGAGTGGACGGCATGTGTTGGACCTCGGTTTCCAATTGATTGATTGACTACTCGGAATTCGGAAGCGGCCAGAGATCTACGTGCACCTGATAGAAGCAAACCATGTGGGAATGTGCTCCATAGCTTTCATTTTTTTCCAGGACAACTTTCGTAACTGCTGCTCTCGCGCCCCGAGATTGAACTAGTCAAGTTTTTCGGCCTATGCTGTGATTGGGCTGAAAAGCTATAGTTTATGATTGAAAATGCACTATAGTTGACTGAAATTACACTATAGCTGAAGGTGATTTATTTGACGTAATTAAATTTAAAAAAATTAAAAATAGAAAAAAAATATTAGGTCATTACGGACAACGCAAATAAATACATTAAAAAGAACCGGCAAAAAAGCTCAAAAAAGCACAAAATTTAGAAAAAGATGAAATTTATAAATAGTAAAAAATAAGTCATAAATCAGAAACTAAAGCCGAAACAAGCAAAGCTAAGTAAGCTCAATAGCCCTTCTATTTCTCTCTTTTTTTTATCCCTTGCCCTGGGGGCTCATAGGGCTAAGCATGTTAAAGCAAAACAAAGAAGCACTCCAAAGAACAAACGATGCAGTATACGCCCATATCCATTTATGCCGACGCAGCCGCGTCTCTCGCTTCTGTTTGGGTCGCATTCTTTCCTTTATTCTGCCACATTGGCCAAGTCTGCGGCACCACGCGGAAGGAATTGTGGGTGTGCGGCCATCGA
Organism: Dendrocalamus sinicus; assembly: GCA_036346575.1. Classification (NCBI taxonomy): domain Eukaryota; kingdom Viridiplantae; phylum Streptophyta; class Magnoliopsida; order Poales; family Poaceae; genus Dendrocalamus; species Dendrocalamus sinicus. The sequence continues at coordinate 50,614,801 of CM070671.1, forward strand.
ATCAACGGCATGCGCTCCGTCGTATTCTATGGGCACAACATAACAAAACTCACCGGCAAGTTCGTGGTCAAATGCCTCGTTCATCAGTTCTCAAAAAAAAATGCCACGTTCATCAAACACTTAATCAGGTATGATTAGGGGATGATGCAATGAACATCGATCCTTAGGTTGCACAGAACATTACAAAGCTCGAGAACGTTGTTTAATTTTCGCTAGTGGGTGGAAGAAGTAAACACAGCCATTCATGCATGCACCTGAGCCACCAGAAGCTAGCTCCATCCGTGTCATGAACAGGGGGCTTCCAGCGCACTGACAAGCCAATAATTAATGCCATATTTCACCTCGTTCCTTCCACGTGCTTAGCCGCTACTTCTTGGTTGCAACGTCTACTTAGGGCATCTATAGCGTATGAAAATAGAGGGTTTTAAGTTATTTTAAGGTCAACCTTATACATTACAGGGGTGACCTTAAGCAGGCTATAAGCAAAAAAGGCTTAAGGCTGGTCCTCAAGCTAAAGACCTGGCCACAAGCATTAAAATACAATTTTTCTTTATCTGCCAAGTGGGACCGTCTTAAGACCCCTTGGGTTATATACACTATGGAGTCAGCCTTAAGGTTTAGATAGGACCCACCTTAAGGCCCTTTGGGTTATATACAATACAAATGCCCTTAGAGTTTAAGACGCAGTAGAATCCGTTTCTATATATAACTTAAGTTGAAGTTATATTCAATTTGAAGTTCGAATACGTATATCGAGTAGGAGATTATTAGCCTTTATATTAATAAGGTTCGTACCTAATTGTTAGACCATGTGGCGAGTCTAGGTTATTTTAGATGATGAATAATTGACAACGTTGGTTATGGTATACTGTATTATTTATGGTGTGTTGCTTCTTTATATGCTTGTGATAGCATGGTGATATGATAGGTTGCATGATACGCTCGTGTGAGGTATTGTGCGGATTGACTTGAGTCAAGTCGTGGACTTGTGCTCGTACACGGTTGTTTGTTTATTCATGTGCAGGTGTTGCTTGAGGCAGAACATGGTCGATGACGGGGAATGAAACTAGGTTCGGGTGGGCGAGGTTTGGGACTAAGTTCGAGAGGAACCGAGGTCCTATCGGTCAAGGATGTCATGCGGGATGTTCGGGCTAGAGAACAATGCGCATGGAGATGATGCGTGGAGAAGATACGGGAGGTGCGGTCTGGAGGCCGACACGTGGAAGGCTGAAAAAATTGGAGCGTAAAAGAATTAAAAACCCATGTTATGAAGGGTTTTGGGTCCCTTGAAAAGTAGCGGGCCAAAAAGCCTGGTTGAGGCAAAAAGGTCCAGAACGAGTTGTATTAGGGTTTTAAGTAAAAGTTGAATAGGTGTTACACGGGAGCTGCATATATATACATATATGCATGCGGCGTCTACTTTAGCGGTGTAGAGCGAACAGATTGAGAAAAAGGCGGCGTCGTGCGTCGTTTTGATTGGAGAAAAGAAAAGATGCGTGATTGGCGGATTGTTTTTGGTGTTGGAAGTTGAGATCGTGGCGAGTCTCACGTTTGATTCTTGGCGACACCTCTGGAACTCATATTAATGGCGGCCACACGTCCATGATCGATTAGCGGCACATCCTCCGAAGCGCGCGTCGGTCTTCACGTGTCTCGCGCGATCTCGTTTCGTGTGGAGAAAGCGCACACGTCCTCGTGGTGTTGATTTCATCCATAAGCTCAATACATGTGAATAGAACTCGTAAGTCACAGAGGTCTGGCGAAAGTTTCTTTATTCAGTTTGCCATATTTTTCTCGTGATTAGCTTTGACTAGAGGACAAGGTAAGTAGATTGCTAATTGTTTTTCTTGTTGATTTTGCATGGCCGTACGTGAACTGAATTGAAAAGTGAGCACATGATCTAGTCAAAAGCAGTAATTACATTTGTCATATTATCTTGTGATTAGGTGAGCCAATAAGACATAAAGGGCTTGCATGCAGATTTGAAGTTTACGTTGCATGAAGTTTACGTTGCATGCATGCATGTTTTGATAGATAATTAAGCACTGCCCACTCATATCTCGTCAATATCTGCATGAGCAATCTTGTTTATTTTATATCTTGAGTTCTAGATCTCCGTTTGACGTAATTCCAGTTGGATTAGATTAATAATTTTATCTAGTTTATTCTATCAAAATTTGAGGTCAATCGGAGTTACGGTTTTAATCGGGATCAGTTTTAGTGAGAGTACATTATTCTGTCCAGAATTATTAAACGAGGCTTAAATAGGTTTTGTGTTTAGGGAGAGTCTTAAAATTTATTTTTAGCTTCGCAATCATTCACCCCCTCTGATTGCCTATCTTAGTGTGAATCGATCCTACAAGTGGTATCAGAGCAGGTTTATTTTTCTAATCGATCTTAACCGGTGATTAGAAAACATGTCGATGGATAGGTATTCCACAAAACCTTGTGTTTTCGATGGTGTTGATTTTCAGTATTGGAAAGCGAAGATGGAGGCATATATTCAAGCTCAAGGCTTTGCAATATGGGAGATGGTCTACAAGCCTTATCAAGTGCCCGAGAACGATGATGTGACAGCGGCGAACATGACACAAATGGAGACAAATAGCAAGGCAAGGAACCTGATAATTCAAGGACGTGATTTTGATCGTGTTGTGCATCTTAAATCCGCATATGAGGTATGGAAAGCATTGTGTGATTATCATGAGGGTTCATCTACTATTAAAGAGTACGTCAAGACATGTACAAAAAGGATTACATGCGTTTTGAGATGAAACACAGTGAATCAATAGATGATATCTTTGCCCGCTTTAATAAAATTCTTAGTAACCTACGTCTTTGTTAATGTTACTTATATCGATGCTGAAAATGCACGTCAATTACTTGGAGCATTAGATATGTCGATATGGGAGATGAAGGTTACATCTATTATAGAATCTCTGTCATGAGTACACTTACATTAGATGTCTTGTATTCTAAATTGAAAACTCATGAATTAGATGTTTTGCTAGAAAAATAATGGTAATAAATCAATTGCTTTAGCTTCACAATCTAGCAAGTCTAATGGTGATAATTCTTCTACTAGCTATGCTTTGTCTTCTTTGTCTTCACTAACCGATGAACAGCTAGAGCAACTCCCGGAAGATGTTTTGGAACTCCTCTCTACACGCTTCACAAGAGCCTTACAGAATGTGAGATCAAGAAAGAGAGGAAATTTTGGTCCTCAAAGGTGCTATGAGTGTGGTGATCTCAATCATATTCGTCCTAAATGTCCAAAGTTTCTAGCAAAATTTGCAAGGAAGAAAATGAGAAGGAAGAAGAAATGGAGAAAGAAAAAAGGAAGAACAAAAAGAATGGCTATATAAATCGCAAGGTAGTGCATCGTGTTCTTGCGGCTCTTGAGCAAATTAATATGAGTGATGTGGACACGGACAGCGAGGATGATACTCCCAAAGGCAAGAAAGATTTAACTGGTTTGTGTCTAATGGCAAGTAGCAAAAGCTCCACCGACAATGATGATCTTGACAACGACAACTACAATGAGGTAGAACCTTCTTACGATGATTTAGCTAAAGATGTTGCTAAACTTGTTACTTTGCTAGAAAAGAAAGATAAAAAGATTAAGAAATACGATACATTGATTGAATCTCTAAATTCTGAAATTGTAAGACTTAGAGTTTTAATTCCTGATGATGAATCTTGTGAGTCTTGTCAAATTTTACATTCTGAGTTAGAGAATGTTAGGTCACTTAATGCTTTAAACATGGATCAACTTAGAGATGTAACTGCTAAATTTGATGAATTAAGATTAGCACATGACTCTTGTGATGAAAAATTGAAATGTGCTAATGATGAAATTGGAAAGCTTAAGTTTAGTTCTTCTTCATGTTTAGAATCAAGTTTTTTAAATGCTCAATCTAAATCTTGCTCTAAATGTGATTTGCTAGAAGCTAGACTTAGTTCATCTCAGGAAACAATTCAACAGATGCTTTATCATGAGATATCTTCTTGCTCTAACTGTCCTAAGCTAAACACTGAAATAGAAGTTTTGACTAGACTACTTAATGATTTTGCTGAAAAAGAAAGATTAGCTCAATCTAGTGCTTCTAAAAATCTTGTGAATGAACCTGTTAAATGCACAACTTGTCCCACACTAGCTAAAGAGAATGAGTACCTGAAAGACACTTTAGAGAGATTTTCTTTTGGCAAGAAAAATTTAAATATGATTCTAGACAAGTCAAAAACAAGTGTGAAAAATCGTGATCTAGGATTTAATTTTGTTGAGCATGCCAAAAATAATTCTCCTAAGGTTATTAAGTCTCTTGAACATGGAAAAATTGAAGTAAAACTTGAACCAAATCAAACTGTGTTTAAATTTGCTGGCTTTGTGCAAAGTTCATCAAATGATAATGTAGGTGCTAGCTCATCATCTCAAAAGAATTCTGGTTATGTTAAATTTCATTGCACATACTGTGGAAGAGATGGACACTTGAATGAATTTTGCTTTAGACGTGCCAAGAAAGAGAGAAAGGAAAGATTGAATGCTTTAAGACAAAAACGTGCAACTTTTTTCATTCCTAGATCTCATGCAAAATCTAAGTTTTTAGAGAACTTTTATGATAACTTTAAATATGGTTCATGTGCTGATTTTGGATGTAATTCAAATAATTCACACTCTTTTGGCATTCGATCATTCACATCCACGTGACTTTGGTTCTAGCTTTGTTGCTCTGTTACGTGTGTGTTTGATCTTGGATTCCTAGATCTTATTTCACTAACCCTAGTACTGTGAGACCGATGTTTCCTGTGATGTAAGAACAACTGACAAGAATGGAGAACATGAGCTAGATTGGGTTCCAGTCTTTTACATCATTGCTTGATTGGAACACTTGATGGTTCTTCACTCTATTTGATGGCTTGCAAGAGATTTCACGTTTTGAGAGACCATGTGGAAAAGGTGATGTTGTCTTACATCTTGTTAAATTCTCAAGTTGCTGATTTGCTCATGGAATCGATTGATACTTCTCGTTTTCCTCGTTTACGAAGTGAGTTGGGTGTGTTGCACCCGATGGGATTATTCTAAGGGGGAGATTGTCATTTAAAATTTTGGAAGCTTTGTTTATTATCCTTGTCAAATAATTCATCAAATCCAAGTCATTGAAACCAATTGAGTAGTAGAGCTCTTTTTATCATATTTATCCATATGCTATATAGCTTTGATCACGACCTGTTATAATTAAATTGCTACATTTGAATTAAAATCATGACATAGCGGAATACTTTGACTAGATTAATTATATTTATTACTTTGCGATATCCAAAAAAGGATGAGCTTGATTGTGAGTCTTATTTTAACTCTTGGCTATGAGGCTCGTATGTTTCATGTTACAATTTTTATGATCACTCAATTTGGCATGTTATTGTTAAAAAGAGAGTATATAAAGAAAAAAAATTGAAAAGATGTATGCTTCAAGCATGCCATGGTGAACCAAAAAAAAGAAGCACAAAAGTGCGCAAAATGAAAAGAAGTATGCTTCAAGCATGCCACCATAAAAAATATGTCATTATGAAAAAGAAGTATGCTACAAGCATGCCACATGCCTAAAAATTGAGTGTGGAGATTGTTGGAAGTCACATGCTACTTAGATTTGTTGGAAGTCATGTTAATTTAATATGTTGTCAATGTATTCATCAAGGGGGAGATTGTTAGACCATGTGGCCAGGTCTAGGTTATTTTAGATGATGAATAATTGACAACGTTGGTTATGGTATACTGTATTATTTATGGTGTGTTGCTTCTTTATATGCTTGTGATAGCATGGTGATATGATAGGTTGCATGATACGCTCGTGTGAGGTATTGTGCGGATTGACTTGAGTCAAGTCGTGGACTTGTGCTCGTACACGGTTGTTTGTTTATTCATGTGCAGGTGTTGCTTGAGGCAGAACATGGTCGATGACGGGGACTGAAACTAGGTTCGGGTGGAACTGAGGTTTCGGGACTAAGTTCAGAGAGGAACTGAGGTCCTATCGGTCAAGGATGTCATGCGGGATGTTCAGGCTAGAGAACAATGCGCATGGAGATGATGCGTGGAGAAGATACAGGAGGTGCGGTCCTGGAGGCTTCGACACGTGGAAGGCTGAAAAAATTGGAAGCGTAAAAAGAATTAAAAAAACCCATGTTATGAAGGGTTTTGGGTCCCTTGAAAAGTAACGGGCCAAAAAGCCTGGTTGAGGTAAAAAGGCCCAGAACGAGTTGTATTAGGGTTTTAAGTAAAAGTTGAATAGGTGTTACACGGGAGCTGCATATATATACATATATGCATGCGGCGTCTACTTTGGCGGTGTAGAGCGAACAGATTGAGAAAAAAAGGCGGCGTCGTGCGTCGTTTTTGATTGGAGAAAAGAAAAAGATGCGTGATTGAGCGGATTGTTTTTTGGTGTTCGGAAGTTGAGATCGGCGGCGAGTCTCACGTTTGATTCTTGGCGACACCTCTGGAACTCATATTAATGACGGCCACACGTCCATGATCGATTAGCAGCACATCCTCCGAAGCGCGTCGGTCTTCACGTGTCTCGCGCGATCTCGTTTCGTGTGGAGAAGCAGCAGCACGTCCTCGTGGTGTTGATTTCATCCATAAGCTCAATACATGTGAATAGAACTCTGTAAGTCACAGAGGTCTAGCCGAAAGTTTCTTTATTCAGTTTGCCATATTTTTCTCGTGATTAGCTTTGACTAGAGGACAAGGTAAGTAGATTGCTAATTGTTTTTCTTGTTGATTTTGCATGGCCGTACGTGAACTGAATTGAAAAGTGGGCACATGATCTAGTCAAAAGCAGTAATTACATTTGTCATATTATCTTGTGATTAGGTGAGCCAATAAGACATAAAAGGGCTTGCATGCAGATTTGAAGTTTACGTTGCATGAAGTTTACGTTGCATGCATGCATGTTTTTGATAGATAATTAACCCACTCATATCTCGTCAATATCTGCATGAGCAATCTTGTTTATTTTATATCTTGAGTTCTAGATCTCCATTTGACGTAATTCCAGTTGGATTAGATTAATAATTTTATCTAGTTTATTCTATCAAAATTTGAGGTCAATCGGAGTTACGGTTTTTAATTGGGATCAGTTTTAGTGAGAGTACATTATTCTGTCCAGAATTATTAAACGAGGCTTAAATAGGTTTTGTGTTTAGGGGAGAGTCTTAAAATTTATTTTTAGCTTTCGCAATCATTCACCCACCCTCTGATTGCCTATCTTAGTGTGAATCGATCCTACACTAATTTTATAAGCGAGAGAAAAAGCAAAGAAGGAGAGGAGCAAGTAAAGATAATAAAAAAATTCAAAAATTTCTTTCGTACCTTCCCAATTTATTTGTGATATGTGCATATTCTCCTGAACCAAAGTTTTAACAGTCCCGCCCCGTGCCTGCGATTGTCTCCTTCCATTCCAGTACTCCATACGACCATACAACGGGTGTGAAGGTCCAAGATTTTTTTACCGGGTGTAGCTTTCATAGCATCCCGGAAGTGGCGGGCGAAAGCGCACTCCAGAGCCACATCATTCTTGATAGGCAATCCATGCAACCATTTATGTACAACAATACAACATGAATAAAACACACGAGAGCACGGCGCGGCGCAGCTGCTGCACGAGACACTGCAAGGCCGTAGTTTTTATCGCGCTGTGCTGGGCTTTGAGCTGGTGGGTGCGCAATCCGTGCCTGGTTGGTTTACGGCCTTCTTTTTGGCTTTCTGTTCCTAAGGAAGTCAAGAAGTTAAATATTAAAATAGAATGATTTATTGAAATAGATTTTTAAAATAGCTTTTCAATGATAAAACTGTATACGTTGGCCGTTGCAGTCTTAAAAAGTATAGATAAAAACCATCAGCCACAACAACAAAAAACCATTAGCCATAGCCCAAAGAACAAGAACATCTAGATGATAGTTAGAAAGAAAACATCCGAGTGATGTTTATTAACATCCAAGAACAAAGCCTATAAGTCTGCTACAAACATCTAAATGGCTGGGTTCTTTTCTCTACTCTTAAAAGAAGGAGTTCAAGGTGATGGTGCATCCTACACCATGTGGGCCCCACCCCGAATCCGTGAGCCCCTCCGCACCCCGAATCCGTGCGCTGCCCCCTCTCCCCGCCTCATTTCTTCCGCCTCCTCCCTCCGCCGCGGCGCCACCTCACCCTCACCTCCCTTCTCCGCCGCCGCGCCGCCTCGCCTCCTCCCCGCTCCTCCGCTCCGCTGCCGCCGCCTCCCCCCCCCACCCTTCCGCTCCACCGTCGCTTCCCGCCCCCGCCTCATTTCTTCCGCCCTCCCCTCCCTCCGCCGCAAAGACGTGCTCACCGACGATGAGCTCCGCGCGGTGCTCGCTCGGCTGGGGCCCGAGGCGGAGCGGGATGCGTTCGGGCTCGTGTGCCACCGCTGGCTCCGGTCTCCGGATCCAGAGCTTCGAGCGGCGGCGCCTGCGCGCGCGCGCCGGCCCGGCCATGCTGCGACGCCTCGCCGCGCGCTTCCCTGGCGTCCTCGAGCTTGACCTCTCCCAGTCGCCGTCCCGCTCCTTCTACCCTGGCGTCATCGACGATGACCTTGACGTCATCGCCGGTGGCTTCCGCAATCTGCGAGTCCTCACCCTGCAGAATTGCAAAGGTGCGGGCTTCTCTCTCGGCACGATCCATCTGTGCTGCTTGTGTGTGTGAATTGGCATAGAAAAATGCTTTGTCTTCTTTGTGGATAAGATTTGTGACTTCTTTGGTTCTGACCATATAAAGATAGGAAAGAGTATACATCTTTGAGCTTCCGAGGAATTTGTTTGTTCCATCATTTCAGTTTTGTGAATCTAGAACCGTTTAATCACATGTGAATGGAGAAATTTAATCACTTACAAACTGGTAAACATCTGGTACTTCCCTAATTTGAAGCGAGAAGTATAGACATACAATTTCAGAAAGGTGGTTTGCAGTGCAAGTTAGATCACATTATGTTAGATTGGAGAACTCGATCTAGCGGAGATGTTAAGACGTCTGTGGGATCAGGGAGATAATTGTAGCCCTGGTTATGCTGTGTTTGATTCCATAAAAATGGTCAGTTATCCTTAATTTTGTTTGTTGAAGAATGTGCTGGTCCTTGTGAATGGTAATCCCATTTGCACTACTTTTACAGCTCTGAGGAATAGTTATATTCAATATTTTGTTACGGCTATAGTCCCATCAGTTCAATTTGGATATTTTGGCTCGGAAAGCTGAGCTGGTTAAATGTGATTTGGATAAACAATTTTATTCATCAAAATTGTGGTCCTTTGTGATTTTCTGGCACAGTGGTAAATATTGCTAATTTTCTACACCATAAAGTTATGATTGTTACTAGAGATTGTGGGTCTTTGTTTTGATGCATGGATGCAAGTCAGAACTGAAACCAACATCTTTCAGTGCCATTTTAGGATTTAGGCATACAGTTTTAAGCATGAACTGAAGCCTTTAATTTTTGTGATTTCTTGAACCAAAATGGTTGTTTAAGAAATGAAGCATGTAATCCATAGTTAACCTTGGCTTTGTGTTTGATAAATTACACATTCAATAAGAAAACTTCTATTTACAAGTAATTTGTTAATATGGTGACTTTGTTTCAAACTTCAATTGATAAATGGAACAAGTAATCTCTGATTTGGGTGTGAAACTGATGCTGTTTCCTTAATATAATGTTAATCCATTGACATTTGCCACTGTTCATGTGTCTCATAGGTATCACTGATGTTGGATTGGTCAAATTAGGAGATGGACTGCCATCTCTACGGTCCCTAGATGTCTCTCACTGCAGAAAGCTTAGTGACAAAGGTTTAAGGGCGGTTGCATTGGGATGCCAAAGTTTGAGGCAGTTGCACATCACAGGTTGCAGATTAATAACTGATAATTTATTTCTTGCTCTATCAAAGAGCTGTTTAAGCTTGGAAGAGCTTGGAGCTGCAGGATGTAACAGCATAACAGATGCTGGAATCTCAGCTCTTGCTGATGGTTGTCATAATATAAAGTCATTAGACATAAGCAAATGCAATAAAGTTGGTGATCTGGGACTCTGCAAAATTTCTGATGTCTCTTCGTCATCTTTGGTGTCATTAAAGCTGTTGGATTGCATCAATGTGGGCAATAAGTCCATCTATTCACTAGCTAAGTACTGCCATAACCTAGAGACTCTTGTCATTGGTGGATGTCGGGATGTTAGTGATGAGTCCATAGAAACACTAGCTCTTGCCTGCTGTAGCAGCCTAAGGAGTTTAAGGATGGACTGGTGCCTGAAAATAACAGACACCTCATTGAGAAGTGTGCTGTCTAACTGTAAACTTCTTGTTGCTATTGATGTGGGGTGCTACGACCAAATAACAGATTCAGCATTTCAGTGCTTGGAAGCAAATGAGTTTCAGTCCGAATTGAGAATTTTGTAGACCAGCAATTGTGTTAGGATCACAGTTGCAGGAGTCAGCAGTGTGATTAGACCAGCCCTCCCTCCGCCGCGGCGCCACCCTCACCCCTCGCCTCCTCCCCTCCCTTCTCCGCCGCCGCACCGCTCCTCGCCTCCCCGCTCCTCCGCCGCCGCTGCCGCCTCCTCCCCACCCTTCCGCTCCGCCGTCGCTTCCCGCCCCGCCTCATTTCTTCCGCCCTCTCCTCCCTCCGCCGCGGCGCCACCTCACCTCGCCTCCTCCCCTCCCTTCTCCGCCGCGCGCGCTCCTCGCCTCCTCCCCGCTCCTCCGCTCCGCTGCCGCCGCCTCCTCCCCCACCCTTCCGCTCCGCCGTCGCTTCCCGCCCCCCCCGCCTCATTTATTCCGCCCTCCCTCCGCCGCGGCGCCACCCTCGCCCCTCGCCTCCTCCCCTCCCTTCTCCGCCGCCGCGCCGCCCTCGCCTCCTCCCTCGCTCCTCCGCTCCGCCGCCGCCTCCTCCCCCACCCCATGTTGGGGTGAGTTCTTTAGATACAGGCTTGCATTTTGTGTTTGCATGATAGAAGGTTGTTAAGTAATTAACTTACTGTTCTTATTGATTAAACAACAATTTTTTCAATCTTATCTTTATAATTACTGGTTGTAGATCGTGATATGGCTGTTTCCATTAGCACACTGAACCCTTGTGGCCTTGACATGTAAAGGTTAATAACCTCGAAATACCCAGAAAAATTGTCCATATTTTCCAAACATTCAGCTGTTGGCTTGTCACATTGGGTGTAACTTGTGTATCTTAGCACATACTATGGCTTCTCTCTTTCCAACCATTAAAAAGAAGATATTGATCATGTTTCTCTAATGTTGCACAAACACACACTCAGCAAACAAGTATGAACATATTTTTTTTCCCAAAAAAGAAACAAAGTATGAACATATTATTTCTTTTCTGCACCATGGTCTTAGCATGCCAAAATTCGCTCATACTTGAAAAGGTGAAACACTTTCAGTCAGAAGAACCACAATTTAATTACAAGGAATGACATGGTGTTGGCATAATTCAGAGAACCAGGCTAAAAGAACCCTAAACCCTATATGTCAGCAGTTGAGAGATATATTGGACTTTTCTGGTTGTGAGAAAGTGATAGCTTCTGCAAAGTATACATATGCTATGCTTGATGGCAATGCTACAATTTGCAATATTTTGCAATTACCTCTTGTACATTGTCAGAAACTGGTCATGAACTGATGTAGATGTTGGAGATTAGCGCTATATACTTCCACTAAGCTTTTCATGGCAGTCACATTGGCGTACAAGATTATTCAGTAGTATAAATCATTAAATCCAAGTACACTGTACGTCATGCAGGAAGCTTTGGAAAGGCTTGGCTATTATTCGGGTGAAGAAGACATGGAGTTCTCCACTTCTCGGTGGCACCGGACGATTTGTGAAGACATGGCAGGTGCCTCATCATTCCTTCATTGATTGAAACGTATAATTCCATACAGCTGCTAACCAGTGTAAACATTTGTACGTGATCCCTGTTGCAGGCAACGGTAGGCACTTCTGAGGATGGAGTGATGACATCGGAGCTACTTGAGAGGTTATTTGCGGGACAGATCAGGGAGGATGTGAAAACCCAAGTAAGTTTAGCTACCACCAACCTTCTATCCCACATGTAAGTAACACACTGTTTTTTCTTTGTTTTTAGTTACACACTGTGTTAGTTCCTACACTCTATGATCTTAGCTTACTGTCTAACTATGGCGATGTTGAGAATTAAGCATTATTCTCGACGTAATGCTCGTCCTTTATATGTGGAAACTGCGATTGGGATCTTAATTGGGGGGAAAATGACTTATTTGTTTGAAAGGATTTTCTAAAGATGTGTGGCATACCAAGATTTTCTAAAGGCAAATAAATAGCCGTAACACTTGATGTACACAGTTGAGATTATATTTGCTTGTATGATGGCATATAAAGGCAAATAATAAAGGGATTTTCTTGCTTGTTATTTATTGTGTTATTTAGGATCCCATATATTTATGTATCACTCTTTTTAGGATTCGTAACAATGCTCACTTTTTGACAAGTAAAGTTTATAAAGTTCATTCTCGACCAATCATTTCTTGCATTTAGATCATGCCTCATTGACTAAAGCCATCATTCAGAGTTGAGTTAGTTGATGATGGATAAAATTCAAAGCCATATTTAGTGTAGACAGGAGACATGTGAACAAGCAAGCGGTATCCTAAACTGAAAATAGAGGAGGTAAGGACCAAATAGTGCAGTCCAAATGAGTAGGCAAATTCCAAACATTTGTGGGATAAAATTCAAAGCCATATTTAGTGTAGACAGTAGACATGTGAACAAGCAATAATGATATCCTAAACTGAAAATAGAGGAGGTAAGGACCAAATAGTACAGTCCAAATGAGTAGGCAAGTTCCAAACATTTGTTTCCAGACTCAATAAAATATGCTACGTGTAACTTGCCTGTCGAGCTGCTATAGGCAGGTTCCAAACATTTGTTTCCAGAATAATATATGCTATGTGTAACTTGCCTGTTGCGCTTATTTTGAAGGGAAAACAAATCGTTTGTTATTTAGCATGCGTGAATATACATGGGCCTATCCATTCCCTAATGGTATTTTGATTATTACTGTTTCCTGACGTGATTAATCAACTGTTTTCCCATATCTTCTGTACAGATTATCAGTGCCAAGTTCTTGAGATGGTGTTGCTCTCCAGTTAGGGCTCTCGCTTGGCAGTTAACGCGTAGTCCCAGCTCTTCTACTTAGGTTCATTGTAGTTTGTAGTTGGGTAGTATATGAAGATCGAAGACTAGAAATTCTTAGTGTAAAGCAATGTTGACATTGATGTCTGTTCCTTGAATTTACCTTGTTTTATTGACAAACTCTGACATTCTGATTTTTACCCCTTTCATGCTCATAGTTATCTTGTATGTGATATACGACTTATTTAAGATCTAGAACATGTTTGTATGTACCCGTGAGTTTTAAAACATGTAGTACGATAAATTTTAAAAATCCGTAGCAACGCACGGGCATTCAGCTAGTTAGCTTTAAAAATAAAATAAACCAAAATAAGGAAACATGCATTTTATTAATCCTTTAGAGAATCACAAAATTACAAGTTCCTATGTATGGTTGCACTCCATACCCACCCAATAAGGCAGACTTGGAGATATGGAGTGGGTTTTTTTGGGCTATGGTTTATTACTTTTGGCTTATGCCTTTTGAATTCTGGTTGTCCGCGCGAGAGAGTACGGAGATAAATAGTCGCATATAATTTTGGCCAGTATAGCTGAAGTCGGTACAGTGTCTATTGCAATTAAATTGCAGGCCTTGTTTTTGAAAAGATTATTATTTGAAAGCTAGTTACTGTAGCAAAGCCAAAAGCCACAAGCAGCAAACCCAAAAGAATTCAACCATGATTTCCTGGATTCCAGAGCCTCGGAAAGCTCCCAGTTAATTACATCCGTCGGGTAAACTCATAGAACACCTCTGATTAAGCTACGCGTTGGTCGTCGTTTTCGATTTTCTCTTCATGTACTCATGCAAGTAGTATTGATAAATGGTTGATATAGACGGTGCTGATATAATCTATAGCGTCATCAATCTAAGGAGCTGTTGATATCATATCCTTTGCACTGGTTACACGCCAGTATATTGATCGGAGGAAACGACTGGAACGACTCCAATGTAGTAGAGACCGGGGGGAATGAACTCTAGCGTCACATGGGCAGACCATCCTCGTTGCGGGTATGCAAGGTGTGATTTCATTTCTTGTCACTCGGCGCTGATGACAAGAAGCAAGGCATGCATGTATGTTCCATGCCTGTGTGCGTGCGGGCTACTGTTGCACGTCTGGGATAAAATATGATAACGCCTGGCTGGTTACCTTGTTCGGTTGAAACGCGAGCGGACACGGCCCATGACGATAGGCACCACGACCTCAACGCGGACATGGGGTCTTAGTAGCACAAGTTTTAATAGCCATGAGATGCAAACACTACGAACACAGCAGCCTCAGTGAAGTATTTGCGGACGCCGTAACCTCGGCAACTGGACGTACGCACTAGGTTAGATTAGCGTGAGACACTACAAAGTTTGATGTCTCCCTAGCGTCGTGGGAGAGACGTCTGTGCGAGAACTCCGATCGATCAAGTGGAGCATCATCTGAACGAAGCTCTACATATGAGAGCACGAGAAAAAGAAAGGGTGTGTATAGGTATCACCCGAATATTTTCTTCAGCATATGCATGGCCATGCACACAAGGTGAATGTACTTTGCTCATGCAGACGTCCATAGCTCATGAGTGCCATCTATTAGTGCATGCACGCATGTAGGCACTACAACTTCTTCTTTTCTTCAATGTAGATCAGGGGCACTTGACGGTCGCAGCAGTCTGCGGTCGATGAGACACGGCAGCGTCACCCTCGGTGGCGGCAGCGACCACTTGGACTAGACCTGGTGACGTCATGCACGACGGTCGGCGGGCGACGGCTCGGACAGTCCGGCCATGGACCGTGAGCTTGGAGTGAGTGTTATGCCGTGACCTACATGCGTACGTGAAAATGCACGGCCCGGCGTGTTTGCCATCTACAGGCCGAGGAGAATTTGATGACGGGCACGTCTTTGATTGCATCCTTTACTTACTACAGAAAGTCTAATATTAGACGCTAAATCACAGACGGTTTAACAAATAATCACTAGAACCCAGCCTCCTTTATGTTCTCCTCCTTGCTATTCTCCTCCTCTTTGTTGTTCTCCTTCTCCTTGTTGTTCTCCTTCTCCTTGCTGTTCTCCTCCTCCTCCTCCTTGAACCATACCATAATAGCCCCACGAAGCAGACGATGCACAAGGCAGTGCTCAATCAACACCGACAATGGTGGGCGTCAAAAACATCCAGCTCGTGCACTGCATCAGGGGCGAAAAGGCCTAGGCATAGAGGATCTTTGCTTTTCTCTATTCTTGTTGTGTTAGCTAGATGGGCAACCTGTTTGTTGTTTTGGGATATTTAATGGTAGGCTCTAATCTTAATAAAAATAAAATGTGTACTGTGTTTTATACTATATTTGCTTGTTTTCATTTCAATTAATTGATTTGCGAAATGGATGTTTTATGTTTGTGAAATGAATTGAGATGTAATTGGATGTATACATGTACATGTTGATCTGCTTGTTTCAGAGAGCATGGCTAGCATTTCCCGAGGCTAGCCAATAAACAGAAATAGATTTAGGGGTAGAAGAGAATAGCATAGACGGTTTTTAACTAAAACCGTCTGTGATAGCTGATAATCACAGACGGTTTGTAAGTAAAAACCGTCTGTGATTATCACCTATCACAGACAGTTTTACTTACAAACCGTCTGTGATTATCAGCTATCACAGACGGTTTTTAGTTACAAGCTGTCTGTGATATTTACACCACAGTCGGTTCGAAAACCGTTGATCCATAAATTCAGACTGTTTAGAAAACCGTCTGTGATGACTTTTTAAACCGTCTGTAATAGGGTTTTCTGTAGTAGTGCTTGTTGGCTCCAACAGCAGGGACGTCGATATTGATCGCGGGACTCAGGCGCAGGCGATGATATATACGACGACCTCGACGACATGATCATGGACCGCGCGGCGGTGTACACTCCAGAGTGTCAAGTTGGCGTCGTCCTCCGATGGTGAGCGTAATCGTCAATGGCGTCCTCAGCACGAACGGCCGGCCACCTCTCGCATGACACATATAAAATAGACAGAAGACATAGAAAACAAATGTCAACCCAAGTAATTATCCTGCACCTTCGGAGATGGGGCTGAAAAGTGGCAGAGGTGCGGAAGATATTGGGTGGAATCAGCGGCCCCGTCTCCGTGCGCTGCCTGCATGTTTATATGAGCGACGAAACGCGCTGTTAAGTTACAAGACGCAACCACCTGATGAACCGGCCGTAAGAAGCGCAACAGCTACAACAAACTTAATCTTAACTAACTGCTACTCTTAGCTGGCCAATATCATGGGTGGTTGCGTGATAACTTAGGCCCTGTTTGTTTCCACTTAAGATTATTATAATCTAGCTTATAATCATAAGTGGAAACAAACAACCTAGATTATAAGGTAACTTATTATAATCTAATAGCCCAGATTATTGTAATCTAATAAGCTCAAAAAAGGAGCTTATTTCAGCTTATAGATCCACCTTTTATCTTAAGGACCATAAAACTTTAGAAATATTACCCACCTTTGCCATTCATCTATCCCCCAACTCTCTTGCCTCTCTCTCAAGGACATTGTAGTCTTTAAACATTCGAATACAACAATCCATAACTCTGACAATCCAGGCTGCCAAATACTTGACATCTTATTTTCCATCAGCTTATTATAATCTAGCTTATATAATCTCTCACCTATAAGCTAGATTATAATAATCTTAAGTGGAAACAAACAGGGCCTTAATACATGGAATACATAGATTACAAGATTGTCTAACAGCCCCCCTCGATCACAACCGTGCTAGGTTGACATTGTACTTAAAGTTCTCCAGCTGCTGTGTAGGAAACGCCTTAGTGAATCCATCTGCAATTTGATCTTTTGAGGGAACAAAGTCAATTTCTAATAGTTTTCTCGATACTCGTTCCCATACAAAATGATAATCAACCTCAATATATTCGGTACAAGCATGAAAGACAGGATTTGCAGAAAGATACTTAGCACCAATGTTGTCACACCATAGTTTGGCAGCACATGGACACTCAATCCCGAGCTCTTGTAGAAGTGTTTGAATCCACATAATTTCTGCAGTTGTATTAGCTATAGCTTTATATTCAGCTTCAGTGCTTGATCTTGACACAGTAGGCTGTTCACGTGCACTCCATGAGACTAGATTCGAACCCAGGAACACTGCAAAACCACCTGTAAATCTTCTGTCATCGAGGCATCCAGCCCAATATGCATATGAGAAACCATTGACCAGAAGAGAACTGGATTTACTAATCTTGAGTCCAACCTTAGTCCATTGTTTTAGATATCTCAAGATTCTTTTCACAGCCGCCCAATGAACTGTTGTAGGAACATGTAAAAACTGACACACTTTATTAACTGGAAAGGCAATATCAGATCTTGTAAGAGTTAGATATTGAAGCGCACCAGGCATTGATCGAGATTTGCTCTACCCGGTGCTCAAATACCATAAAAAGTGGCAGAGGTGCGGAAGATATTGGGTGGAAGTAGCGGCCCTGTCTCCGTGCGCTGCCTGCATGTTTATATGAGCGACGAAACGTGCTGTTAAGTTACAAGATGCAACCACCTGATGAACCGGCCGTAAGAAGCGCAACAGCTACAACAAACCTAATCTTAACTAACTGCTACTCTTCGGTGGCCAATATCATGGGTGGTTGCGTGATAACATGATACATGGAATACATAGATTACAAGATTGTCTAACTGGAGCCAGCCATGATCTCCTCCTTTGACAGCCTCTTCTTGTCTTCTCCTGAGTGTCTTCCGAAAAATGCTCTTCTGTCAACTGATATTAGTGTGTGTATTTATTTGATCTTTTCTTCTCTGTCCGTGTGTGTTTTGATGTGGTGCTCTTGTTGCGTGTCTCTTCCTTCGTGCCTTCCGTCTGTCCTCTCTCATGGAGATGAGAGTGGGCTGGCAAAGGAGAGGGCAGCCGGGCAGCATACGCGAGCACTCGGCTCCAACGCGATGTCAGTCCATCGCCACCGACTGACTTGCGGGCCTATTCGCGTTTCGTTTTGCAACCTGGACGTGGAGAGATTAACTCGTCCTTGTTATTGTTTAATTAGAGATAAACATGTGCTTTTCAGTCCATATAGCAATACAACAATAGTCTTTACGTGAGCTTGTTTTGCATGCACCATGCATGAGCTTGTTGGCACCGTGTAGCACGTACAAGCAGGGGCGGAACCAGCTAGCGATGGCCCAAGCCACGGATAGAATTAGCTATTTTGGGGCGAAATTAGATAGACTTTTCGCTAATATGGCTACGTTAGAGAAAACTAGATGAGCTTTTCATTCCAGGCTTTGGACCCTGCATACAAGTAATAGAGTTTGCTTCTTAAGCATATACCTATTTATTTGCTCAGACTTAGCGTAGCGGCACAAAAACTCATCAAACACTTCTCCCCTAAAACCCATCGACAGAGTGGGAAGCGAATGCAGTAGAGATGCGGGAGGCTGGGCGTGTAGAAGTGGCGTGAAGCGAGATGCAGCAGTAGCAGTACAAGTATTGTAGTCTTATTTTAGATTTTTGAAACACACACAAAAGGACGTGGCCGCACCCAGCTCACGTGGGCGGCGCTGTATAGCAGGTGTCACTCCACGAGCCCACACACGTCGAAGGAATTGCGAGCGAGTGCGTATCAGGGTTAAAACTTTCGGATAGCAAAAATTTTCGGGTGCTAGCAAAGGTTTTATTTCATTCCGTTTCGGACGGAAAAAATTCAAATTTTTGATGAAATTTAATCAAAGTTTGAATGAAATTTGAACAAATTTCAAATAGAACTAAATTCGACTAAATTTCGATCGAATAAAACTTGTTTCAGAGAGTACTGAAAGGAGCGAAATTTCATTCAATTCATGAAATTTCGGACGAAAGTTTTGGCTTCTGACTTCTAGTTTTGAGTTCTGACTTCTAGCTTTTGGTTCTGACGTCATTTTAAAGAGCTTTTGGTTTCTGATTTCTAGCTTTTAGAAGTCTAAAATCGTTAGAAAGGTATTAGTTTCATAACATGTTTTTTTTTTGCATTGTTTGTAGAGATTTACCAGTGCTTTTTAGTTTTTCCTCCATTTTCTTTATTTTTTTAAATTCAAGCTAGCACCTACTAAGGTACTATTTTAGTCTAAAACTATCAGAAGAAGATCAATTGAATGGGCCAGCTGGTTGGCCGGAAATAGCAAGGTCCTCTCCTCGCAGATCTCAATTGGGCTAAAAAACTGTACCTTATGGCTGAAATTACACTGTAGCGATTGAAATTTTACTATAGTTGAAGGTGGCTTATTTGGTAAGACAGCTTATTTGGTGTAATTAAATCTAAAAAATTTAAAAATAGAAAAAATATGCTCACTCAACATGGAAAACGCAAACGAATACGAGAAAAAAAGAACCAGCAAAAAAGCTCAAAAAAGTCAAAAGTTCAAAAAAAGACGAAATTTATGAATAGTGGAAAATAAACCAGAAGCTGAAATGAGCATTGCGCGGGGCCGGTTGGATCAAATAGTGACGTTACGTTTGGTACTAGTAAGGGCACTCCCAATGCAGAAACTATGAGATAGTTTCTATACTTGCCAATTAATGTAGACACTACCCATAGAAACTATACTCCCAATGGATAGTTTCTACAAATAAAATTTTCATCCAATCATCTATCTTCTCTCTCCTATCATCTACCTATCACAGCTCTTTCTATCTTGGTTCCTGTGTAGACATGGTGTCTATATAAGAGCAGGTACAATAAGGCTTAGTCAGCAGGCTATAACAAATATAATATCAACTAAATCTTACGTGGCAGAGAGAGAAAGGAAGAGAGAGAGAAGGAAGCTGGCTACTAAATTACAGTTAGCTATAGCACGTAAAAATATACATTTCACTCTCTTACACGTAGGGTCAAATAGTTATTGTAATAGCTACCTTATTGTATGAACTATTTTTTTGAAGGCTATAGATAAAATGGACAAATGTTATAGCCATTAGTTGGCTATACTATTATACTTGCTCTAAGATACCATTTCCTTATCTTCCTCCTTAACTCCAATGACACATCAGCATTTTGCTTACTTGGCACCTTATTTAATGCCATAGAAACTATCCATAGTTTCTGCATTAGTGGCAGGCTAGCTACGTAAGCAAGTGACGTGCATCATGTTACGTAAGCAAGAGACGTGCATATATACACGCAGTTCACATCTCACAGAATTAACGCCCCTAGCTAACATATATAATACTCCCTCCATTTGTTTTTTATGCACGACAAAAATGGCCTCCGTGCACCAATGATGTAACATTCTTGGGGTAAAAGCTGTCACATTCGTGTAGGATGGTTAACTGGCTACTGAATTCTGGTACTATCACATTCGTGTATAATTGCATTGAGGTCTGATGTTTGTAGGAATAAAAGGACAGGCGTATGATTATGAACACAAATTAGAAAACGAAACGAGCAAGGTATTATTTACCAAGGATCGACACCGCGATGCTGCCTCAACGACGATCAAGATATTCATCGCTGTGTTGTGGAATTCGATGGCATGCCCCTTACCAGCACTGGATGGACGATCAATTGAAGTCGCGAAGAAGATATTGTTCTTTTTTAGCTTTTGATTTCTCTACAGTAATTAATTTTAAACGAAGTGTTTTTTAAGATAGAGTCTATTAGTTAATTGTAATATATATACTGTACCGATTTCATTTATATAAGGAAAAATCGCACGTAAGTTTCGGTTATTCTGTAATCTCTCATATAAATAGCTCAAAAGGCACAAACCGTAATAAAAAACTATAGATCTCAGCAAAAAAAAAAGGTATTGATAAACATTATCCGAATGTTTTCTTTCTAACTATCATCTAGATTTGTGACCGTTGGATTAGAGATCCAACAGTCACAAATTCTTCCTGCCCCCTCAAAAAAAATCTCCTCCTCTAAAAAAAATCTCCCCCTCCAAAAAAAGAGGCCGTTGGATCTCTAATCCAACAGTCCAAAATTTAAATGATTATTAGGAATAAAACATCCGAGTGATACCTATACACACAAAAAAGGCCTATCTTCTTCGCGGCTTCTTGAGACGAATCTAGTCGCTCATCCAACTTGGTTGGACTACGCACCTTTTCCGCTTCTCCCTCACGGCACAAGTTTTTTGTGCCGCTTCCTCGCTTTCCATTGGGGAAATTTAACTATTTGCCACTCTTAAGAATGCCACCTATTCAAATGCCACTTTCTTCCTTGCAATTACCATTTTGCCACTCTTAAGATGTGGTTGACTAATTAATCGTCACTTTCGAGCCCACGAGGCGCCAAATCATAGCCATGTCACTGCCATGTCAGCATCCTGCATGACACTAGACGCGAAATGACGATTTTGCCCCTTATTCCTCGAATGAAAGCTTTGACAACTCCTATCCAATTGGGAGCAAACCCTAAACCCATCCCGTGCAGCTGGTGGTAGCGGCGGAAGCGACAGAACAACCGGCGACGGCGGCGGCGGCGTGGACCTCCAGGTACCTTTCCTCTCCTCCCCTTCCCGTGGTCCCCTAGCTCTGGACCGCCGCGCGCCATCGCGCGCCGCGCGCTTTGCCCGCCCGCCGCCTCGCACCGGCTTCCCGTGCTGCACACGCCCGCGCGCCGCCCGCGCTAGATTTCGCGCCGCGCGCGCGCCTCGCGCCTGCGCCTCCGTCCCCGCGCCCGCGCCTCCCCGCTCGACCTGGCCACGCTGTCGTGCCTCCTTCCGCGCTGGGCCGAGGAGCCTACGCATGCTTCCTGTTCACTAGGCTGATCTACTCCTCTGTCAAGATTGAGTAAAGAGTGCACTCTAGTTGAAATATTTAACTTCCTACGCTTCTTTTTTTGCCATTTTTCATTTTGATGCAGTACGCGATGAACTGGATTTCTAAAAGATTCAACTAACAATGGATTCGGACGATTGACCTCCTTGGTAAGTTTTGCACCATTGGTTTATTATTTGGAGTTAGATTGAATTCTAACTCCAATTTTTTTCCATGTTGATGATCATGCCAGGCTTGATCCTAGCGCCGCGTTTAGATTAATTGTTAGTGTTGGTAAATACATTGCGAAACTCGACTATGGTTGCTTGGATATGGAGCAGCAACAGTTCAAATGGTGGGTTGATGCTTCTAGTGGCTACAATCTGGATAAATTTCTGAATGATCTTGAAAGCACAATTATTCGGGGGCCTAGCCAAGAAATTTCAGTGGGGGAGTAGACCAAGATAATAGTGCTGAGTTCAAAGTATCAACTAATGCTGATTTGGAGGAGATGATTAATGGGAGGTTGCACAATCAGTGCCTTAACCTGTATGTGGAGGTAATTGATAAGGTTGAGGGGAATAGTTCAAAAGATATCAATATCACAACTTTAAGATGTCAATCTAGTACACGTGGTGGCTCAAATGAAGAGATTGGTGATAGTAGACAAGAAGAGTACAATGAAATTAATGTGGATTGGAGCTTGTTGAATATCGAAACTGAAGATGGTGATGGGGCTTATTTGTTGGATGAGGACAAGGTTTATGTGGCAATGGGTCTAAGAGAAGAGGCTTATTTGTTGGATGAGGACAAGGTTTATGTGGCAATGGGTCTAAGAGAAGAAGATGAAAGGGCAGAAGCTATAGCTAAAGGTCCACCTGATGTTCCAGTTATTCCTGTTGATGTTCAAAAGGATATTGATGAAGCTTGTATGGTTGTACATGATGATGGCCCGCATGAGTCGACTAGGACATGGGATGTGGAAGATCCTGACATGGATGTTGGAATCATATATCCTAGCATGGATGACTTTAGAATGGCAGTGAAACAACATGCTATTGTCAATGAGTTTGAGCTTGGGACAGAGAAGTCCGATAGATCTAGATTTAGGGGGTATTGTTCTGTAGATGGGTGTCCATGGAAAATTCGTGCTAGGACTCAAGTTGATAAGAGTGTCAGGGTACTAACACCTTTCTATTTTTACATTACATGCAAATAATATCGTTCATATTGTGTGTTGCTACTAACTATGCCTATGTTTTGACCTACAGGTACAAATAAACACAAATGACCACACTTGTGCATCTACTAGTAGAGTTTGTGGAAGGATGGCTTCTCAAGCTTGGGTTGCAGAAAGAGTTGTACCTTCTTTGAAGAAAAAGCCCAGCATTGGTGCTAAGGAACTTCAACAAGAATTGCAAGATAAGTATAAAATCACCATACAATACATGACAGTGTGGTATGGCAGGCAAAGAGCTGCACAGAAATTATTTGGCATGTGGGATGACAGTTTTGATTGGCTCTATAGATTCAAAGCAGAGGTGGAACTTAGATCTCCTGGGAGTGTAGTTGAAATAGACACAATCATTGTTGGAGATAATATTCATTTTAGTAGATTCTTTTGTGCATTCAACCCATGCATAGATGGATTCTTAGAGGGGTGTAGACCATATATCAATATTGATTCCACTGCACTCAATGGACAATGGAATGGGCATTTACCTTCTGCAAATGCATTAGATGGTCATAATTGGATGTTTCCTTTAGCATTTGGTCTATTTGATTCAGAGACTAAAGAAAACTAGACATGGTTTATGGAAAAGCTTGGTCAAGCATTAGGACCTATCCCTGCATTAGCTATATGCCTGATGCTTGTAAGGGACTAGAAACCGTAGTGAAAACTGTCTTTCCATGGGCTGAGCAGAGAGAGTGCTTTAGGCACCTCATGGAGAACATGAAGAAAAAGTACCATGGACCTGTTTATGGAAACATGTGGTCTGTAGCTAGAGCTTACAAAGTTGATAGATTTCAGTTTTACCTCAATAAGGTGTTAGAGGCTAGTCCTGATGTGGCTAATTGGCTTAGCAAGTACCACAACTTGCTATGGTCTAGGTGCAAATTTTCATGTGAGATCAAATGTGATTACATCACTAACAACTTGGCAGAGTCTTGGAATAACTGGATCAAGGACTACAAGGACTTGCCTGTGGATGCTCTTGCTGATGCAATAAGGGAAAAAACCTTGCTGTTATTTGGGAAGAGGAGAAGAATAGCACAAAGACTCCCTTGAGTAATACTTCCAGTGGTGGTGCACCAGCTTAATGCAGCATCAAAAGGATTAGGGCACTTAAAAGTAGTAAAGGGAGGGGATGAATCAGCTGAGGTGACAGAACTTTACAAAGATGTGGAGGTCATTAGACATGTTGTTTACCTTGATAGGAAAGAATGCACTTGTTTAGAGTGGCAAATGACCGGGAAGCCATGTGCACATGCTTTAGCAATGATCACAACACAAAGGAAACTATTGCAAGAGATTAGGACAAGTGTTTAAGAGAAAACTGATGCTTCTTCTTATTGATTCTGGAAACTGTACAATGATTTATAGATGACAAAAGGTGGCATGAAAAAGTGTCTTTGGGAAAGACATCTGTACATGGAGACATCTGTACATTGGGCATGTAACTGGTTTGTAACACTCCCCCTTGACCAATGTGTCTTCATATGATCACCTTGATTCATCATCTTGGAAAAACTCCTCCAAAACCCTGTAGGGAAAAATATGAGGAGAACCGATAGAGTAGATATGCCATGAAAAACTCCTTTAAAACCCAAGTGGGAAAATTTAAGGAGAAAATGATATAGCATATATTTGATTATATCTCTTTAAAACCCTTGTGGGGAAAATAGAGACATAATATATTTTTGATTACGTTGTCATATTGCCTCATTAAAAACCTTAATGAGAAACCTTAGAGGGAAAACTCATAAAGGGAAAATAGTACAATATTTGTATTGAACGGGTTAAGTCTTACGAGATTTCTCCCCCTGACATCTGCAAATCACGTAGTCTTCACATACCAATTTCATGAACACATTTTTGGAATGTGGAAGTTGGTAACGACTTGGTGAATAAGTCTGCTAGATTATCACAAGACTTAGTTTGCAGAATATTTATTTCCCTACTCTCTTGCAATTCATGTGGGTAAAATAGTTTAGGTGCAATATGTTTTGTGATATTGCTCTTCATGTAACCCGTTTGCATTTGAACAACGCAAGCAGCATTATCTTCGTAGATAATGGTAGGTGATGCAATAGCACCTATACCACATGATTGTTGTATGTGGTTAATCATTCTGCGAAGCCATACACATTCACGTGATGCTTCATGTAATGAAATTATTTCAGAATGATTAGTGGATGTAGCCACTAGAGTCTGTTTCGAAGACTTCCAAGAGATGGTTGTTCCACCGTGTAAAAATACAAAGCCTGTTTGAGATCTGGCATTATGGGGATCTGATAAATAGCCAGCATTTGTATATCCTATTAAATCCACATTTTTATTCTTCTGGAAGAATAGACCGAGATCTTTAGTGCCTTGAAGATATCTAAGGATATTCTTCACTCCTATCCAATGTCTTTTGGTTGGAGCAGCGCTATATCTAGCAAGTAGATTTACTGCAAATGCAATATCCAGCCGGGTGCAATTTGCAAGGTACATAAGCGCTCTGATGGCACTGAGATATGGAACCTCGGGTCCCAATAGCTCTTCATTGTCATCTCGGGGTCTAAATGGATCTTTGTCCCTGTCTAGAGATCGAACAACCATGGGGGTTTTCGATGGATATGATTTGTCCATATTGAATTTCTCCAATATTTTCTGGACATAGGCTGATTGATGCACTAGGATGCCTGTATGAAGGTGCTCAAGTTGTATACCTAAGTAAAATTTGGTTTTACCCAAATCCTTCATTTCAAATTCCGTCATAAGATGATTACATGTTTCATCTATATCTTGTGTGTTACCAATGATATTAAGATCATCAACATACAGATATAATACAAAATCCTATTGAGGATCTTTTGATGAATACGCATGGACAATCATCAATGTTGGAGTATCCCTTTTTGGTTAGGAACTCACTTAGTTGGTTGTACCACATTCTACCCGACTGTTTCAAGCCGTATAAAGACTTGTTCAATTTTACACAATACATATTACGATTTGCGTTTGGATTCGAATTGAAATTCCATCGGAACTTTCATGTATATTTCGAATCAAGTGACCCATAAAGATATGCAATACTACATCCATCAACTTAAAAGATAGATGATTTTTAATCGCCAATGAGATTAAGTATCGAATGTTATTCCACTCATTCTTGGAGAATAAGTTTCATTGAAACCAATGCCGGTCTCTGCGTGAACCCTTGTACTACAAGCCTTGCTTTGTATCTCACCACCTCATTGTTTTCATTCCGCTTATGGACGAAAACCCATTTGAAACCGACAGGAATACTTTGGGAGGTGTATGTATCACATTGGTGAATACATTTCTTTTTCTTGAGCGAGGCTAACTCCGCTTGAATTGCATCCTTCTATTGAATCCACCGAGCGCTGCTTGCACTCGCCATGGTCTTAGGATCTGGATCATTTTGAAGGTTGTTTGCAATTGTTGTGGAGAAATAAATGTCGACAAGTGTAGTCTTACGATCGTATGATTCTCCGTAATCAGTATAGTTAGTGGAAATTTCTTGGACCCATGGTGACTCAATGTTATTTCCCAAAGCATTTGAGTCGTGGTATTCCGATGTCCCGTGATCGAATTTGAGTGCACCGTTGATCTGGGTTCAAGGATCCTTTGGTGTCTATCAACATGAGGTTGATCTGCATTTACATTCTTTTGTTTCCTTTGTCGCTTGTTAGAAGCTGTATCCTCCATTTGTGCCGTACTTCTCCCCCTCTTATTTTGAACTGGGAGTTGAGTGGTATTTTGCGGTACCTCCACTCTTTCAGGCACATTTCTGGCAGGATTATAGGATTTTGTGAGACCCTTATAATCAGTAAATGCATCTGGTAGGTTATTTGCAATGTTTTACAAATTAATGATTTTCTGAACTTGAAGTTCAGTCTCTCTGGTACGTGGGTCTGAGGCAGGAATGCCTTGTACATTCCAATTAATTTCCTGGCATTCAGTTTGGTACTTGTTGTCTCCCCCTAATGCCGGGAAATGTTCCTCATTGAATATGCGGTCCCAACATATATCCCAAGTTTCCTGTGCGGTCCCATTGAGGTACGCTGCGGTGGTGAGATCGGTACGTATGTAGCGCAACCGAACTTTCGCAGATGGGAAATATCTGGTGGATTTCCATGTACTAATTGTAGCGGGGAAGTGCTATGATAAGCAGTTGGACGCAATTGTATTAAGTCAGCAGCGTGTAAAACTGCATGACCCCAACATGATGTTGGTAAGTTGCAATTCTGTAGTAATGGTCTTGCAATGAGCTTGATTCTCTTGATAAGAGATTCTGCTAAACCATTTTGTGTATGGACATATGGAACAGAGTGTTGAACTTGTATCCCAAGAGCCATACAATAATCATTGAAGGCATGGGATGTAAATTCAGCAGCATTATCCATTCGAATTGATTGAATTCGATATTCAGGATAATGTGCTCGTAATTGGATAATTTGACCAATTAACTTAGCAAATGCATGGTTTCGTGTGGATAAAAGACACACATGTGACCATCTAGTAGATGCGTCAATGAGAACCATGAAATATCTAAACGGTCCACAGAATGGTTGAATAGGACCACATATATCTCCTTGAATGCGTTCAAGGAATTTAAGTGGTTCAGCTCTGATTTTAAGATAAGAGGGTCTTAAAATCAATTTTCCGGTGGCACAAGAAGTGCACACAAAATCTGAGGATTCCGGAAATTTTGTTTTGAGGCATGTATGACCAATTGAATTGCTAATAATTTTCCTCATCATTCCAATGCCTGGATGGCCAAGGCGATCATGCCATGTTTGGAATGTGTTAGTGTTTTGGAAAATTACTTTGTACGCAATATGTTGAATGGGTTTGATGTATGTATAGTACAATCCGGAGTTTAAAGATGGAATTTTTCGAGTACTTGTTTGCCATATCTGTTATTTTTGGTTAAGAGGAGATATTCCTCTTTGTTGTCATTTTGGGTTTCAACATGGAAACCATTGTGACGGATATCTCTATAATTAAGTAGGGTACGTGTTGAATCGGGATACAAGAGTGCATTCTCAATTTCCAATTGTGTACCCATAGGGAGAGTGATAGAGGCGCGACAGAGCCTACTATCGTTGCATCGCGCCAATGATTGTTAAAACATTTCATTTCCTCCTAGTAAGAGTTAGGAAATATTTTGTGTCCCTAAGTATAGAGTTTGTGGTTCCACTATCTACAAGGCATAATTCCTCCTCTATTGGATTGACTCCAAAAATCTATATATACAATAGAAGAATTTAATGAAATTCTTATAGTATATATAGAATACATACAAACTTTATTGACAATACCGAATATGTTCGATATATGATTGTAGCATACAAGCTTACAATATAGATGACAACATTATTTATATTACAACACTATAGTACTTAGTAGCTATGGGACTAGGAGTCTAATTGAGATCTCCAAACATGTCTTGAGAATGAAATTCTTCAAGTGTGCCCTCGGTGCACATGAGATCATCCTTCTGCGTAGAAGCACATGTGTCTTTGAGTTCTTGAAGGAACTTTTGAGAGCATTCGGCTTCATCATGTTGGATGTGAGATTGAAGTGTGCTTCAAATCTCTTCTCTTGAGCATTCTTGCCTTGAGCCAAAGACTGGATGTAGAGGTTCACAAGATGCTTCGAGGTGCGTCATTTCATGGTAGGATGGTTGTAGCAACCACACTTTTGACAAATTTCAGTTTTGTCAATTTTCTTACCAGAATTGCCTTTACCTTTCTTGAATCCACTCGGTTTTTGCTTCATTTTGCGTTTGTTTTTACCTTTAAAGTTCTTTGAGTGGTCTTTTGAACCACTGAACTTTTTGTTATTTTGATTAGCATGAACTTCAGGAAGTGGAGTAGCCCCAAAAGGATGTTGCTGATTATTCTTTAAAAGAAGTTCAGCATGCTTCTACCAAGTAAAGTATGCATAAGATCAAAATAAGTTTGGTAATTTGCAGCACGCCATTGTTGCTGTAGGACCCTGTCGATGGGAGCATTGTTGAGAGAGTCTTCTATTTTGTCCGCATCCGTTGGTTCCTTTTCAAAAACTGCAATTTGGAGCAAATAGTATGAAGGGCATGGTTATAATCTCCAATGATTTGAAATCTTGGAGTCTAAGATGTGCCCATTCATGATTAGCCTGTAAGGTAACAACTTTCATTGCTCATATCTATTTTTGAGGGCTAACCATAATGTAAGTGGATCCTCCTCATACAGGTATTCAGCCTTCAAATCCGGATGAATATGATTCCGTAGTATGCTCGAAATGGAATATTTCACAATATCCAGAGGAATTTGATCATTTGGAGGATCAAATATCACCCTTTGCAACCCACGTGTGGTTAGGTTGATTTTGAGGTCCATAGCCCATGTAAGGTAATTGGCACCATCTAGAGCGAGAGGCTCAAAATCTCTGGTAGCCATTGAAAACCTACATGAAAAGTACGCCATAAAGAATTAATTTACATGAGGTAAATTAATGTGTATGGTAATGTTGTAATAAAATGCAAAATATATGGAAAACAATATGAATATTGTAATCCAAATGAATATATACCCAAATGAAATATAACATGTGGTTATATTTATAATATAGTATAATCACAATATTGGTGGTGAACACTAATTTGTATGGCACAGCGTACAAGCAAAGTGCCATAAATTGTGATTATGGTATTTATTGTAGGTATAAAATTTTGCAAAATTCCAATTTATTAAGTACAATGGTACTCATTAAATGGGAATTTTAATTTTAAATTTGCTAGCGATAGCAAATTTAAATATGGTCGCAGTTTATATTGCAATAAAATAATCCTAAATATGTAAAAGTCGTAGAAATGTGCATGCACATTTATTTGAACAATTACATAATTTTCAGATCCTGTAGGGACTGAAATGCTAATTTATAAAAGTACTGATTAACAAGTACAATTATAAATAAGCACAAGGACTATATTACAAATACTACAATAGGAATTTTATTCACAATAAAAAGTCTGCATTTTCCACGAAGTAGAGGGGGGAATGCAAATTTCCGAAAACTTGGGCTAGAGCCCATTCGGCCTTTTGGCCCATGTGGGATGGTGGGAATATTTGGGCCACAAGCCCATTCATGGGCATCCATATAAAAGGAGTCATTTGGGGGGTTATGTTTCCGTAACCCAAACCCTAGCCGCCGCATGGGGAGCCGCCGGCCGGGCCAGGCGCCACCGCCACCGGTCGCCTCAGGCGCCGCCGCCACCGAGGGGAACCGCCATCGCCGCCGCCGACGCCGCGCTCCACCGCCCCTTGGGCGCCACGACCGTGGGCCGCCGAGCTCGGGCGCCGCCGGCCGTGAGTCGAACCGCGCGCGCGCCGCGCGCCGCACCGCCGCAGCTCGCCGCACGCCGCCGCGCTGGCTGGCGCGCGCGGCGCCGCCACGCCGAACCACGCCGAGCCGCGCCGCGCCGGCCGCCGGGCCTCGCCGAGCCAGACCAGATGCTGGAGTTCGTGCGGTCGCACCGCGTGATGGTGTGCGGGCACAACATCTTCTGGGAGAACCAGGACGCGACGCCTAGGTGGGTGAAGGGCCTGCCGGCGGACGACCTCCGGTCGGCCGTGAACGCGCGCATCCGAACTCGATGACGCGCACCGCGCGAAGTTCGCGCGACGGGACATGAACAACGAGATGCTGCACTACAACTTCTACGAGCAGCGGCTGGGCACCAACGCGTCCGTGGAGTTCTTCAGCGTTGTGCAGGACGCCGACCCGCTCGCCGCGGTACCATACCTTGTGTGTTTTGATTTTTTTTTCTGTTTCACTTGTGTGAATGTGTGCTGATAACGTATTGCAAGATATTAGGACAAGTGTTTAAGAGAAAACTGATGCTTCTTCTTATTGATACTGGAAACTGTACAATGATTTATAGATGACAAAAGGTGGCATGAAAAAGTGTCTTTTGGGAAAGACATCTATACATGGAGACATCTGTACATTGGGCATGTAACTGGTTTGTAACAGAAACCACAAATGGAGATGTATGTTGACATGGCTTATTCTGTGCAGAAATTACAAAAAGCATATGCAGGTGTCATCCCTCACATCACAGACAAGAACCAGTGGCCACAAGTTGACAAGGGATTCAAACTACTGCCTCCATTGTGCAAAAAGAGAGGAGTTGGTAGGCAGAGGAAGAATAGAATACCGTCTTACCTTGAGAAGGGAAAAGGCAAGCTGAAAAGACAGGTCAAATGCAAAAAAACGTGGGGAATTAGGACACAGACAAGCAAGTGCAAAGTGTAGCTTAAATGGCACTAAAAAGAGGTACAATATTATCCAATAATGCTTTCCATCCTCATTCTTCTATTGCTTTGTATTTATATTGCATTTTCAGGAAAAGAACAAAAAAATCCAAATCTGATGTGGGAAGGAAGAAGACAAAGAATGATGGAGAGGCTGGACAAAGTACACCATCTAACATGTTATCTACTAGTCCTGGGCCTATCACTAGAAGGTAACCTTTTGAACCCACAAATTGAACTTGTACATTATTTGAAACATACATTAATTAATTAATGTTGTTGCTATCAAGAGGTTGGCAATGGAGACTTGGTTAGCTTCATCACAGCCTATGCCCTCCAATACTCCTTCCATAAAGCCTGCTTGTTCACAACCACCTTCTACATCATCTTTGCAGCCCACAACCACCAAGTTCACAACTCCCAGGAAGAAAGTTGCAGCTAGGAAGAAGTTGACTCCCAAGAAGAAAACTGACTGAAGCGGAATTTTATGCTTTTGCTATCTAATTTGTGGCCTGACACTCTAATGGTGGTTGCTATGTATTTTGTGGCCTGAGTGGTTGCTATGTATTTTGTGGCCTGAGATTTCAAAAAGGGCTTATATTTGCTATGTATTTTGTAGCCTGAGACTTTTAAAAAGGCTTATATTTGCTATCTATTTTGTGGCCTGAGACTTTGAATTGGCTTCAAAGGAGGATATTTAACTTGCACTTGTTTTGTGTGCATGTCAATGTACTGTTTGCACGATATTTTATCTACTGTGATGTGTCATTTTCATCTCCACATATCCATTCTATTGTGCATTTGTGTATTTGTTCAGAATTTAGCAAATGGGTACAGCGTACAGCAGCAATGGAATAATAAGGGTGAAATCTAGCCAGGGGTAAAATGGTCATCTCCTTTTTAGATTCCAGGTTGGACGGTGACATGGCTAAAAAATGGCAAGCAATTAGGAAACTTTCTCTCCCTACTGGCAAAAACATAATTAGAATAGAGAAGATGGTATTTGAATAGGTGGCATTCTTAAGAGTTATAAATAGTTAAATTTCCCTTTCCATTGGATCCACACTTTGCAGCAACAGGAGTCTCCGCCCATTCGGGTGGTTATTCACTCAAAATATGCATAGGGAGTGATTCGTGAAGTTCCGGTACATCAGTAACTATATGACAAAAGCTACTAACACAAATAAAATTTAAATAAATCCATACAGTAAACAAAATTCATAATGTTTGTGCGGAATGAAACTTTATGCTTTTAAAAAGGATAAAAACAAGAATTTCTCAAAATGGAGTTCGTGTTGTAGCGCTACAGTGCTTGGGAGCTCGCCAACGACACTGACACGAGGTGGACGACGAGTGCTAACATGTGGGTCCCACGTGCCAGCGACTAGAGAGAGAGAAAGATAGAAAGCGCATCAGTAAAAATATGCCTTGCGAAGAGAGCGGGGCCAGTTTGGCGGAGACGGCAACAGGCTTAATTGTCCAATGAAGCATGTACAGTATTTGGCCTCGGCGCAGATTCGGCCTAGCTAGCGAAAGGGAATTTAATTTCGATTTCCGAATTGATTTATTCTGGAAATTAAGTTTTGATTTTAATAAATAGTAAACGAGCCTGAAAAATTCTTAAAAGTTTATGAGAAATTACAGG
Organism: Dendrocalamus sinicus; assembly: GCA_036346575.1. Lineage (NCBI taxonomy): Eukaryota > Viridiplantae > Streptophyta > Magnoliopsida > Poales > Poaceae > Dendrocalamus > Dendrocalamus sinicus. The sequence goes on from CM070671.1 coordinate 50,647,941, forward strand.
GATCAACTAGGACTAAAATAAAATATTATAATATTTTTTATCAGCTTTAATAAATTCAGAAATTTCATTTTCACCTGCCAAAAATAGAAAAACTTCTATTAAATGCTGAAAATTTTTTAAAACTCACAAAAAATGCAGAAATGATATTTAATCATGCTTTAAGCTATTAAATTTTTGTTGGGGTGTTACAATATATCATTAAAATTATAGGGAACAAAACTGGATAGACATTGTCAAGAAACTACTAGTAGAAAAACCACTTGATCATTCACTTATTAAAGGCACTTGGATGTAGTATATCATCCTTGCCTTGGGTTTCACACAACTTAAAGTCATACACTAGGATGTGTTTGGTTAGAGTGATGAAAGTGGAATGGGATGGGATGGAATAGGATGAGATGGTTCCACAAAAAAGGTGGAACCACATGGTCCAGCATCTAAAAAGAATATTCTTTAAATTTGCACAGGCTCATCCCACTTTGGACCATTCCATCCTATCTCATCCCTCAAACCAAACACATAGATAGGCTTGATCAAAGGAACCATCTCATTCCATCCTACCCCATCCTCAAACCAAACACATCCTAGACTACTGCAATAGCCAAGTAGAAATCATATACTGAGCAGAGAAATGGTCCTATTCATGTCATCCCACCAGGGCTTACATAACTTCAGAATACATAATCAGTTCAATTGACAAGGCACGAACCTAACTTCTGAAGTCATAATCAGTTCGCGACACGATGGAAAAAATATATCTCGAATGCATTAATGAGCTACATTGTATATGCGTCACTCCCTCCATCTGTGACCGCAATTCGTGTTGCAGCACACGAAGAACAGCGTCATGCCTTCCTCGCCCCTCGCTGTGGCCTGCAAGAACAAAAATTGTTAGTTTCAGACTTTCAGTAGTTGTTATTCTGAACTCTGAATGAGCTTAAGTACTCTGAATGTACCTGGAAGAAAACGGCTTCGCCGTGGCGACAGGCGGTGCGTACCGCCTGCGGACAGAGTTAGTGCGAGGCAAGGTCGGGTCGCCGGCGACGTCCTGGAGCACCTGGGTGAACTCTCCGGCGGTGTGGTGCACCACATTCCCGTAGACGCACTTGCTGTCGGCTACCTCCTGCAGTTCAGGCACTTGCAAGGTCAGCGACTTGTCAACACTGTGCCTGATCCGACAACACCTACTGAAGAGGAAGCCAGCGCAGGAGCCGAACCCAGCGCAGGAGCAGAACCCGCTAACCGGCCCATTCGCAAGCGCAGACCCAACTTGCTTGTGACCGGCCCAGAGTGGATGTGATAGCCGGGTATTTAAGAGTGTTAGGGAGGAGGAGAGAGGATCACGAAGATTGTAAACAACTCTGAACCCGGTCTTACCAACTCTATCTTGTCTGCTTCCTTTCTTCTTCTTCTTCTTGCCCACGCACACGCTAACAAACTGGTATCAGAGGCTTCTTGTTTTCCCCATTTCCTTTAGCCTCTGGTTCACACTGGACCCGACGACCGTCACCGAGCACCACTACTACACTCGCCGGCAACGGCAACTCGGTGCCATGGATCCCAATTTAAAGCTTGTCCTCGACGAGTTTGGACGCCGTTTCGACGACCACGAAGCCCACTGGGAGAAGCGCTTCGCCGACATGGAGCGCGAGCGTGCGGATCGTGACGACGCCGTCGACCGTCGCCTTGTAGCCTTGGAGGCCGCCCACTCAGATCATGAGGTGGTCGTCTCCAAGCGCCTCTCCGATCTCGAGTCGATCCGCGTCGCGCACATCGCAGACGAGCGCGATGCACGCGTGGATCGCTCTTGAGGTCGCTGCAGCGGACCTCACCGTGGCGCCAGAGCTGGAAAGCGCCATCGACGACTTGAAGCTCGGCGCGAAGGTCGCGAAGAACTAGGACCGCGGCTGTGTTCGACACATCGCCGCACCGGCCGGTCTCTCTCTTCTCCAATATCGGTGGCGCGCGCCAATCGCGGATTCACCACCGATGGGCCCAAGGCGCGGCGTTGCAACCTCAACACGGATGGTGGAATCGGGTCATCTCGGACTCGTTCTCGTCCGACAATGGTATGAACACCGGTTCCCATCCGTATGCGTTCCTCGCTTAATCCCACAACCACGTCCTCCTCCAAGACACCACCCACCTTCCACGGGTCGACACGAAATTGCAATTTCCTAAGTTCGACGGCGACAATCCACGTTTGTGGCGTTCACGATGTGAGAAATATTTCGAGATGTATGGGGTTGATCCCAACATGTGGGTGCGTAGTGAGATGCACTTGGAGGTGCGCGCGCGTTGGTGCAATCCGTCGAGCCACAACTCACGCAGCGCCGTGGGGTAGTTTTGTTGCTTGCTTAGTGATCGCTTTGATCGCGATCAGCACGAGCTTTTGATTCGTCGGCTTTTCCATATGAAACAGACCACCACCGTGACGGATTACGCCACACGATTCGCGAATTGGTGGATTAGTTAACTGCTTATGCAGGAGGCGTTGATCCAGTCTATTTCACTACTAGGTTCATAGATGGGTTGCGTGCTGACATCCGTTCTACTATTCTTGTTCAAAGACCAAAGAATCTGGATGCTGCTTGTACTCTCGCTTTATTGCAGGAAGAAGCTGGGGGAGTGCGTGATCCTCCTCGGGTTCCAATGGCGCCAGTGGCTAAACCCTTGTCGAAGTCACCGCTGCCCCTTCCCCCGCCACCCAAGTCTAACAGGCCAGGGCCTGTTCCTGGAGCCCATGAATTTTCCTCAAGCAATGCCGCGACGGATTCCAAATTGGCAGCTCAAGGCTTACCGTCGAGCTATGGGACTCGCTATAAGTGCTCGCAAAATGGTCTAAAGACCACAAATGTGCTCCTGAAGTCTTACACGCTGTCCGGGATCTTTGGGAGCCTATATCTCTTGAGGATTCACCACCGCCGTTGGAATATCCTTCAGGTTCTACTTCTGATCAACTCTTTTTAGCGATTTCCAAAGCAGCTGTATCGGGTGCACCTTCTCCTCGAACTATCCAGTTTTGTGGCACTTTAGAAGGCATTCCTATTACAGCACTTGTGGATTCTGGAAGTTCTTCTTCATTTGTCAGTACTTTGGTGCTTAAGCAGCTGAGCTCTCAGACATTGGTTTCTCAACCGACTTCAGTACATGTTGCTGGTGGTGGCATTCTTGTTAGTCCCGGTGTTCTGCATAGCATGAAATGGGCTATTGACAATTGCACGTTTGTATCAGATTTCAAGATATTGACCTTAACACATTACGATTTGATTATTGGCATGGACTGGTTGGAAAAATACAGTCCTATGCAGGTCCATTGGGCTCAGAAATGGCTTCACATACCTTATGAAGGGTCTTATGCCATCTTACAAGGGTTACATCCTGTCGCTTCTGATAATTTGCTGTTGCAGATTTCTTATGCTACTTCGGACACAACTTCCTTGGACTTATCTAACATACCTGATGAACTCCACCCCTTGCTACATTCTTTTTCTCACCTTTTTGTCCCACCTGCTAGTTTGCCACCAACCAGAGCCTGTAATCATGCAATTCCGTTGATCCCCGGCTCTAAGCCCGTTGCCATCAGGCCTTATAGATATCCACCAAAGTTGAAGGATGAAATAGAACGACAAGTGCAGGATATGCTACAGCAGGGTGTAATACAGCCTAGTGCTAGCTTATTTTCCTCTCCTATCTTAATGGTTCCAAAAAAAGACGGAAGTTATCGCTTTTGTGTGGATTTCAGACAGCTTAATGCGATAACTCTAAAGTCCAAGTTCCCTGTTCCAATTTTTGATCAGTTGATGGATGAGTTGGCACATTCACAGTGGTTCTCTACATTGGATCTTCGAGCTGGCTTCCACCAGATTCTGCTTCAGCCAGGAGAAGAACACAAGACTGCCTTTCAGACTCATTTGGGACATTACGAGTTCAGAGTAATGGCTTTTGGGTTGACAGGAGCCCCGGGAACCTTCCAAGGCGCAATGAACACAACATTAGCACCTGGACTTCGGAAGTTTGTTCTAGTATTCTTTGATGATATTTTGGTATATAGCAAAACCTTCGACGATCATCTCTCTCATTTGTCCCAGGTATTACAGTGGTTATCACACGACCAGTGGCGGCTTAAGTTCTCCAAATGTAAATTTGCACAACGATCGATTGCCTATTTAGGCCATATTGTTAGTGGTTCTGGGTTATCTACCGATCCCGCTAAAGTAGAGGCAATTCAAAATTGGCCCACAGCACGTTGTGTGAAGGATGTCAGAGGGTTCCTTGGTTTAGCGGGCTACTACCGGAAGTTTGTCCGACACTTTGGTATTATTGCCAAGCCGTTGACTGAGTTGTTACGCAAGGATACCCCTTTTTTGTGGACCAAACATCATGGTCAGGCCTTCCAGAGTTTGAAGCAAGCTCTCAGTTCCTCTCCTTGTCTCGCCCTTCATGATTTTACTCTGCCATTTCACATTGAGACGGATGCTTGTGCCACCGGTGTTGGAGTAGTACTCTTACAGAATGGACATCCCTTGGCTTACATCAGCAAGACCTTAGGGCCAAGAAATCAAGGGCTATCAACTTATGAGAAGGAATACTTAGCTATTTTAGTAGCTGTGGAGCAATGGAGGCATTACTTGTTGCAAGGAGAATTCTACATACATACGGATCAAAAGAGTCTGATTCATCTCAATGAACAGAGGTTGCACACGCCTTGGCAACAGAAGGTGTTCACCAAATTATTGGGGCTACAGTACAAGATCATTTATAAAAAAGGAGTGGACAACACTCGCCACGATGCCCTTTTCTCAGACATGCACTGTCGACCACTACTAGCAGTAACCTCTACGCATCCACAGTGGCTCCTTGACATTCAGCACGGGTATGCGACTGACCAAACAGCCCAACAGCTCTTGTCTCAGCTCTCAATTAGTTCGGTGGCTGACCCTCATTATTCCCTAGTTAATGGCATTATACGGTATGATGGGAAGATTTGGTTAGGTAACAATACAGATCTCCACAGCAGAGTGTTTGCAGCATTGCATTCCAGTGCATTGGGGGGACATTCTGGAGCCCCTGCTACTTACCACCGAATCAAACAGCTTTTCTATTGGCCTACAATGCGATCTGACATTTGGTCCCTGGTTCAATCTTGTGCTATATGTCAGCAAGTTAAGCCTGACAGAACCAAATACCCTGGGCTTCTTCAGCCATTACCGGTTCCTTCTTCCGCGTGGGATGTCATTTCCATGGATTTCATTGAAGGTTTACCATCCTCTGGATCAGCTAATGCCATTTTGGTGGTTATTGACAAATTTACCAAATTCAGTCACTTCCTTCCACTGCATCACCCCTTTTCCGCAAACACGGTTGCTCGGCTGTTTATGGATCAAGTGTATCGCCTTCATGGCATGCCCACGGCCATTATTTCTGACCGAGACCGCATCTTCACTAGCACCTTTTGGCAACAGCTATTCAAGCTTGCTGGGACGGAGCTTAAGATGAGCACAGCTTACCATCCACAAACTGACGGTCAGACCAAACGCTTGAATCAGTGCCTTGAGACATATCTACGTTGCTTTGTTCATGCTTGTCCAACCAAGTGGAAGCAATGGCTCTCTCTTGCTAAGTTCTGGTACAACTCCAGTTTTCATTCCGCTCTCGGCCGCACGCCGTTTGAAGTGCTGTATGGCTATTCCCCTCGGCACTTTGGGTTGTCTCCAGACTTAGTGGGTGCTAACATTCCAGACCTTAACACATGGCTTTCGGAACGTTCCTTGATGCAAGACTTGGTCAGGCAACACCTCCTCAGAGCACAAGAGCGTATGAAACGCCAATCGGACAAGCACCGTACTGCACGCCAATTCCAGATCGGTGATTGGGTTTTTCTGAAGTTACAGCCCTACGCACAAGCTTCGGTGGCTCGGCGCTCCCATCAGAAGCTTGCGTTCAGATTCTTTGGTCCATACCAGATTCTTGACCGAGTTGGTGCTGTGGCTTACAAGTCGCCTTGCCCCTTCGTCACCGTGCATCCTGCTTTCCATGTGTCACACTCAAGAAGTCACACGGCTCGCACCGGTAACGGAATCCTTGCCTTCTTCTAATGTCGCGTTTCAGGTTCCTGAGCAGGTTCTCCAGCGCCGCTGGACGTCGGGCGATCACCCGGTGGAACAAGTGCTAGTCAAGTGGTCGTTGATGCCTGCCTCTCTTGCCACTTGGGAGCCTTATGAACAGCTTCGCCAACAATTTCCCCGCGCTCCGGCATGGGGACATGCCGGTTCTCATGGGGGAGGGAATGTCAACACTGTGCCTGATCCGACAACACCTACTGAAGAGGAAGCCAGCGCAGGAGCCGAACCCAGCGCAGGAGCGGAACCCGCTAACCGGCCCATTCGCAAGCACAGACCCAACTTGCTTGTGACCGGCCCAGAGTGGATGTGATAGCCGGGTATTTAAGAGTGTTAGGGAGGAGGAGAGAGGATCACGAAGATTGTAAACAACTCTGAACCCGGTCTTACCAACTCTATCTTGTCTGCTTTCTTTCTTCTTCTTCTTCTTCTTCTTCTTCTTGCCCACGCACACGCTAACACGACTGTATTTGTATTAAGCAAGAATGAGACATATTGAAACTGCCTTAGATCAAATAGAGGAAATTCTGCAGGATGCATGTATTATTTTGTATTATGACACTAACGAGACTTGACCTCCTAAGCTTCAAATTTTAGACTTGCTGCCATTCATGCTCCAGATTTTTTTATTAAAAAAAAGGGAAACGCTTCAGACAGTGTTGCACTTGACATCCTAAACTGTAACTTTTAGCTGAAATATGAACCACAATCAACCAAATAAGCATATTTTATAGTATAATCTAATACTGATATTGTCTGTATGATGCAGTGATTCATAACGTTGTGAATTTTGTTTCAAAATAGACTGACAGTTAAAACTGAAAGTCAGAATGATCTGAATATTGAACTCATTTTTCTCCTTTTTTTGGATCGCTCAATTCTAGTTCAGCTCAGAGTTGTTTTTCATTTCAATGCATTACACGCGATTGTACTTCCTTTGGATTGAAACAAGGGGCCGCCCTTACATTCAGTACCACTGAAGCTACAAATACTTGGCAGAATTTTGGAAGATAATTCCAAATGTTTGCATGAATAACAGAAGAAGGAAAGATTAATATTGATAACCTGATGGTCACAGTTCCTGCAGGCATAGAGAAGAACCTTCTGCTCCCTGTCTTCCTTTCAATACAGTGTGTTGTTGCTGCCCAAAAAGGAGTTTGTTCATGAATCTCAGCAAAGTAAGAAAGGGAATAAGCAAACCATCCTATTACCATTGACGGCAAAACTTCATGGAATCATGGTACTCTTGGCGGCTGCTGCCGCGCTGCTTCTTTCAGTCCATCGCCACCGACTGACTTGCGGGCCTATTCGCGTTTCGTTTTGCAACCTGGACGTGGAGAGATTAACTCGTCCTTGTTATTGTTTAATTAGAGATAAACATGTGCTTTTCAGTCCATATAGCAATACAACAATAGTCTTTACGTGAGCTTGTTTGCATGCACCATGCATGAGCTTGTTGGCACCGTGTAGCACGTACAAGCAGGGGCGGAACCAGCTAGCGATGGCCCAAGCCACGGATAGAATTAGTTATTTTGGGGCGAAATCTAGATAGATTTTTCGTTGATATAGCTAGGTCAGAGAAATCTAGATGAGCTTTTCATTCCAGGCCTTGGACCCCTGCATACAAGTTTGAGAGTTTGCCTCTTAAGCATACACCTATTTATTTGCTCAGACTTAGCGTAGCTGCACAAAAACTCATCAAACACTTCTCCCCTAAAACCCATCACCAGAGTGGGAAGCGCATGCAGTAGAGATGCGGGACGTGCGTGAAGCGAGATACAGCAGTAGCAGGTACCAGAATTGTATCTTATTATGGATTTTTGAAACACACACAAAAAAAGGACGTGGCCGCACCCGGCCCAACGTGGGCTGCGCTGTGTAGCAGGTGTCACTCCACGACCCCACACACGTCGAAGGAATTGCGGGCGAGTGCGTATCAGGGTTAAAACTTTTGGATAGCAAAAATTTTCGGTGCTAGCAAAGGTTTTCGTTCATTCCGTTTCGGACGGAAAAAAAAAATCAAATTTTTGATGAAATTTAATCAAAATTTGAATGAAATTTGAAAAAATTTCAAATAGGACTAAATTCAACTAAATTTTGGTCGAATAAAACTTATTTCAGAGAGTACTGAAAGGAGCGAAATTTCGTTCAACTCATGAAATTTCAGACGAAGTTTTAAGTTCTGACTTCTAACTTTTGGTTCTGACCTCATTTTAAAGAGTTTTTGGGTTCTATCGTTAGAAAGGTATTAGTTTTTTAACGTGGTTTTTTGCATTGTTTGTAGATGTTTAACGGTGCTTTTTTATTTTCCTCTATTTTCTTTATTTTTCTTTAATTCAAGCTAGCACCTACTAAGGTACTATTTTAGTCTAAAACTATCAGAAGAAGATCAATTGAACGGGCCAACTGGTTGGCCGGAAATAGCAAGGTCCTCTCCTCGCAGATCTAATCGCGCGGGGTCGGTTGGATCAACGGCACCGGGTGCGGGTCACAGGTACGTTACGTTTGGTACTAGTAGTAAGGGTTGCACGTACCAGGTGGCATGCTAGCTACGTAAGCAATTGACGTGCATCATGTTACGTAAGCAAGTGACGTGCACATATACACGCAGTTCACATCTCACAGAATTAACGCCCCTAGCTATCATATATAATACTCCCTCCATTTGTTTTTTATGCACGACAAAAATGGCCTCCGTGCACCAATGATGTAACATTCTTTGGGTAAAAACTGTCACATTCGTGTAGGATGGTTAACTGGCTACTGAATTCTGGTACTATCAGGTTGCAATGTTAACAAGGAATCTGTCTATATAAGTGCCACTTGGTTAGGCTAAAAAAATAGTTTATAGCTGAAATTTTACTATAACTGATAGTGGCTTATTTGGCCTAACAATTTTTTTAAGAAAATTAAAAATAGAAAAAACATGTTAGCCCATCACGAACAATGCAAACGAATACGGAAAAAAAGAACTGGCAAAAAGCTCAAAAAGAGCCAACAAGTCAGAAAAAGATGAAATTTATAAATAATAAAAAATAAGACAGAAGCCATAAGTTTAAGCTGAAATGAGCAAGGCCATAATTGCATTGAGGTCTAATGTTTGTAGGAATAAAAATGACAGATGTATGATTATGAACACAAATTAGAAAATGAAACAAGCTAGCAAGGTATTATTTACCAAGGATCGACGCCGGGATGCTGCCTCAACGACGATCAAGATATTCATCGCTGTGTAGTGGAATTTGATGGCATCGTGCCCCTTACCAGCACTGGATGGACGATCAATTGAAGCCGCGAAGAAGAAGGCGGGGTTAGGTCTAATCCATTCCTATCGAACCAAAACTAACTGTAGACTATAGAGTTGCTTTTAGACGAGAACCATCTAAAAGTGAGGATTGTCGTAAGACGAGATTAAAATATATATCTTCTTCCTCAACAAGAGAGATGTGGGCATGTCATGCAAGGAAAATCACGTTGAAGGGTTCTCTGCGTATAATAGGTGTCGGAGCCGGAAATCTCAATTCTCTAATCTATACGTATATCGTGCTAACCCATAATCAATCACTAAGACGCATATAGATATTGTTTGCATCACATATACGCGGTTAATTTAAACGAAAGATCGTATCTCTACTACTTAAAAATAAAATTGGTGATAGTCCGCTCTCCAATCGTACCGACATGTGGGCCACTTTGCGCTCCTGTTCTCTTATCCACTGATTTTGCATATCTTGAGTATAGTTTTGTAGTATCACTTTATTACTAAGTCTGCCAAGAATTAGATTATGGTAATTAGAGATATGCTATCTGTATGATATTTGTTTTTCCGTTGCAACGCACAAACATGTAACTAGTAACATTAAACAAGATAATAAAGACCTACATGGCTAGGGTTTACACAAATGGGCTGGCTGTCCAAATAGTTCACATTAAAGAGTATTGCAGGGAAGATAAACATTGAGTTAAGCAAAAGGGGCTCTTGTGGTGTGCTACACTATTTGTATGGGCAACCGAAGGGTTATTTACTCGAAATAAGTATGCATAATAGTTAGATAAAACAAATTACATAATAGTTTAATATGAGATCAACATGATCAAAGGGGTGCTTGTCTTGCTCGTTGAACGATTGATCATGATTAGGGAGTGATTCATGAAGTTTCGGTAGGTCAATAACTATATGACAAAAGCTACTAACACAATAAACTCCAAATAAATCCATACAGTAACACAATAAATAGTAATTTTTCTATCTTAAGAGGAAGTGTCTATACAACTTCTAACTATTTTCTCCTCTAAAATCAGTCACTTTTTCTAACCATCAGATGGAAAATCAAGCGCCTAGATTATTCCACCCATCATATATAGAAGCTTCCTCCAATCCAAACCCTAACCCTACCCTCATTCCCACCCTACCCCAGCCGTTGCCTCCCCACCTCTCCTGTGCTGCCACCCACCTCCCTGCCGACGTCGCCTCTGGCACCGACGAGGCCCACGGGCGACCACCTTCCTCTTTCTACTCCCTCCCGCCACCTTCTCCTCCCCTCTCGCGGCCTTCTCCTTCCCCACTACTCATCTCCAACGCCCCTACCCTACCCTTCTTCCCTGTCTTCGACGGCGGTAACTGCCGGATCCACCATCGCCACCCATGCATCTCCTCCTAATTGATTGTCACTCTCGTCACCCCCTGCAGCCACCTTCTCCATCTTCAGCAGATCCAGCGTCGAAGCCCCTGTCTCGCCCTTCTTCCCCGTCTCCCGTGGCAGCGAGCTGTCGGATCCGCCAACGCCGCCCTCTGCCACGTAATGGACTCCTCGATGTCGCCCCCACCGCCTACCCTGCCCTCCTCCCACTCGCGGTCGAGGCGACGCCACTGCCGCCCTGCCACCTCCGTCTCCCACTGCTGGTTTGCTGCCGCCAAGGCCTCTCTCTAAGCTCGGGGGCTCAAGTGAACCCTAACCTTAACGATGAACCTGAGCCCTAATCCCATGGGGTGGCGTCACGCAAAGACGACGGCGTCACTAGAGAAGAGGAAGGTGCCAGAGGCAAAGACGGCGCACGAATCTCAACGAAGATCTAAAGGTCAGAAATTTGATTGATTTTACCTCAAAAAACATCTAAGTGTGATATAACACTTCCGATCTTAATAATATAACTAGGATGTTAGCCCACCCCAGGGTTCGATATCCTGCCACCTTGGGGTTCCATATCCTGTCTTATTTGAATAAATGGTTCCATATCCTGCCACCCCGGGGTTCAAACCTGGTTTGGTTGCTTTCCCGTTCCAACCTCTCCCTACTGGTGCTGGGAGCTCATTGTTATGTCTTTATACACCTTTTAAGAATAGAATAACTTTGTTGATATTAAGCCTTGTTCGGTGATAGGACAGTTACAGCATCGTTTATTTTCTTAAGAGAAAAACTACACAAAACTACCATCACAGCTAAAATCATACCGTGCGATCTAACATGGACGGCATCGGATGCTTCCACTCTCGTCCACTCAGTATAACTTTATTCATCCACCCGTTAGGTTCCCCAATCCTCTCTCTCTGCAACTTCCCATCTGGAGCGGTAGTGCCTAGTGTGCAGCGCGTAGCAGGCGGCAGCGACCGGCGCGAGGGCCCTCGGCGACAGTAGGCGTAGCCACGGCGAGAGGCCAGCAAGCTCGGACGGCAACAGGTGAGGGAGCACAACGGCGGCGAGCAGCGAGTAGACTTGATGGCAGGGATGAGGAGCGATGCCACAGAGAGCAACGGCAGGTTCAACTGTGGGAGCAATGGTAGGCTGGAAGGTGAGCGATCGCGGTGTTTCGATCAATGCCGAGCTGCGGACGAGCTCTGTTGCAGGCGGGGAGGCCAACAGCCATTCTTGATAATATAACTAGGATGTTATCAGTTTGAGGAGGGATGTGATAATAGATTGAAAATATAAAACAGTAGAAACAAACCAAACGAACATACACTAAATTCAATCTACTTCAAACAAAACCAACGTTTGAAATTCAATCAGAGTTTCATCGCCTATTACCTCTGTTTTTTCCTTCTCGTGAAAATTTGTAGTATTTACATGAGAGATAGCACTTGTGGGCTACGTTCGTTTGGTGCCGAGTGTGTGTTGATCAACTTGCTTAGCTCCAGCATCGACCTAATCTTCATCCTCAAACATGGAAACACGCATGTTGGATTCCTGTCTTGACTCATAAGTGCTTCTTTTTCCTCAGAACTCTCCTGTAATTGTGTGGATAGCGTTAGCATAGTACAGTGGTGTGCTAAGCAAACAAAATCACGATTTCACCGCATTGGGATTCCGATGAAGATCACGTCCTGAGGACGACAAGCTCCTCTTGATGCAACCAGCGGAGCAAAGAGTTTCGACACATATCAAGCGTGCAAGGCAATTCAAGCATGAGGATTCTGCTTTTCTTTGACCATGTAGTTTCCATTGGCTCTTGACTTTAAATCATCGGAACTAGTGCTTGAAGGTGTTCGCTTTCTTGAACGAACAAATGAAAAGTAGAGTACTCATGTTGAACATCTTGCTGCTCGCACTCTTTAGGATGGCCACGTCTGTGAGGTTCGCTAGGTCATCATCACCGTGAAATCTTGTAAATTTTAGCATTGGGAAAGAGAGGCCACTAAATTTAATCGATACAGTGTTGCTCAATGTCACAATGTGTACGTATTAGGACATGCTCCATTGATCGCTTGTTTGGATGGGAAGAAACTAATCATTAGACTCGTATATGACGAAAGCAGTTTCCCTTGGTCGCCATCGTCGACGTCTTTCTCTGATCATCGGCAACTGCCGCCCCCGTGTTATCTTCTCCAGCGACTGGCGCCGTCGCTGCGTTATCTTCTCGGACTAATAAATTCTTCTCCAGCCGGATCCTTGGCGCCAACCTCCGCGGGGTCATCTTCGACGTGGTCACCTCTTTTACGTCTGCAATGGTGCTTTCTCTGATCGTCACCCACTACTACCGTCGCGTTATCTTCCCTTGCTGCATGGCCGCATGTCAGAATGCACTCGTCTCGCCTAAATGGGGCTTCCCTATTCCCCTCCCTATTCCCTCAATCTAAACCACTCACATCTCATCCAATGACTAGTTTTTTTTATATTTTCACCATTTGCCCATCCATCATAAATAATAAAAAATACAGAAAAAAATAAAATTTATTTTTTATTATAATTTTTTTACAGAAAAAAATAAAATTATAATTTCTGTAAAAAATTATAATAAAAAAATAAATTTCATTTTTTGTATTTTTTTATTATTTATGATGGATGGGCAAATGGTGAAAATATAAAAAAACTAGCCATTGGATGAGATGAGTGGTTTAGATTGAGCCATTGAGGGAATAGGAGGGAATAGGAGAAGGGATAGGAAGCCTCATTCGCCTTGTCTGCTCCAAATTTTTCTGTACCAAATGCATGATTCTTGCATTGGCTTCCTAGCTTTCATCTATAAGACTCTTTATCTTAGTTTACAGCAGAACATCGTCAGATCGCAAGTTCGCAACAATGTAAACAGCAAACGATTTGTACAATCCTGTGGTAGCCGGCGCAACGAAGGCCCATGAAAGGGCCAGCAGCAGCTAACAATCACTCTGATTTTGTTGCTTATTCTTTCTGAATGGGAGCCTCAGACATTCGTTGATGCATTATTAGCTCGATCCATCACGACGAGTTTTAACCAGAGCTCGACACCTAGGCTCCCATGCGATTAGTCATCTCCAAATCTCTCTACTCTTACGCAACAAGAAATTGCAGGACATTGTAACATTGAACCGGCACTGGAGATACTTAGCAGAGAGAGGAGGGCCGGGGAGGACAGGGGCGCGTTGCCAGCAGCAGATCAGGTTCGATGATCTGTGCACCCAAAAATTCTGCCGAAAGAAGCAGCGTGCGCATGGGAGAGGCAGCAAGGAGGGAAGGCAGCCGTGTTTAGTACCACATCGAGCACCCGAGCAACAGCGTGGCAGGAGGAGAGGCTATAAAAGGAGGTATGGTTCTCCGTCAGCCTTTTGGCTAAGATCAAGTGTAGTATCTGTTCTTATCAGTTTAATATCTGATATGTGGGCCATGTATCCACTGTGATATTAAATTTATTTTTTGTGGGGGAGGGTCCACCACAGTGGCTTGCCACTGGGTCCTTTGTGTGTCGCCTAGGTGTTGCACTACAGCCTAAGCTTGGTGCACCCCAACCAAGTCAATTTGTATACTTTCTTGCTATCTTGATAAATTTTCTTGCTATCTTGATGGCAGGGGTAAGGGACGATGCCAGAGAGCCGGAAGAGTTCTAATAATGTCATGTCAAAGGGGTTCACTGCTTTGGATGGAAACATGGTAGGCAGGCTTGATGCTTGATGCTTGAGCACTAGTGCATTACATGTTGGTGTACCTTTTCAATACTACATGGAGTACTAATTACTAAAGCCTGAGCGTAACTCTAGTGTTATCAAAACCATCTGATGCTTATATGCTACTCTAAAGAAACATCTCTATGCTAATGTTCAGTCGTAATCAACTAGATTTTTGTGATACATCCTTCATTACAGAGTTCCAGAAAACCTAGTAAAGCGGAGCTCCATTTTTTTATTTTTTTATTTTGTTGTGATTTTGATGTTTTTAACTTTTTTTTTGAATTTTTCTGTCTTTCATGGAGCAATAGCTATCGTGAAAAAAAGATGACAAAATAATACAACGATGACACAGTTTTTTTTAGATTAAGGAATATAAATATTCCGGCCTCCAACATTCACGAATGAATGAGTATAGCCGCTCAGCACAAATCCATGACACTTACATCATGTTCCACCACACGGTGATACGGATCGTTAAGACTCCATACAACGCAAAAACCTAAAAATCAGGATTTAATCCGATTTTTAAAGCACCACCCAAACTTGTTGAAGAACTTCATTGCCATAGCCTCCAACATTCGGCTTCCCTCCTTTAGGACACCTCTCTCTTCCTCTTTAGATAGTTGCGACCATTGCCTGATCCAGTATGTCCCCCTGAAAATAACTTGCACCAACGAGTGAGTAGCGGTCCCTTTGAATACAACATCATTTCTACTTAACCAAATTGCCCAACACAAAGCCGTGCTGCCAATTAAAATCTGTTTTCTTAGCCCTGAAGAGAAACTCGCCAGCCAAGAACCAAACGATGACTCAGTTGGACGAGCCAGTTGGACGAGCCTTCGGATTAACATCCTGCAAAATAAACAAGCACATAAAAATAAGCATGGCTATGTAAACAAAAAAATCTAAGACAATGCAAATATAAATGAGTTGTTTTGCAATACTTACATCTCCTACAATCCTATGAAACATAAATAAAAAATCAAAGGAAAGTCCCAGATGAACTAGAGGTAAGAAACTTTGGGCTAGGACCAGAGCCTGCTAACTAGCCTTGTTGAGCTGATATAGGTAGGCAGATTTTGGCTGGTGTTACACAAACAATATATTGCTGATCAATGCCGAGTCATGGACTGTAACATCCCAAAAATTTGCTTTCTGAAAAATTTAAATTTAAATTAATTATTTTAAAGTATTTGAGTTTTATTTGGATTTGCTTTGAATGTCTGTTTTTGAAAAGCTAGGTTTGAAAATTATTTTAAGTAAAACCTAAAAATATTGTTAAATAAAAAGATATTTTGAATTTCTATAAAAATCCTAATTCAAATTAATTATTTGGAGTTATTTGGCTTTTATTTGGTTTCCTGGATTTTCTGGAGTTTAAAACCTATTTTTGAAAATAAAAAGTATTTCAAGTATGAAAATTAATTACCAACATTAGTTGGAAGTATTTTTATTAAGTCCAAAACTTATCCAGGAACTTCTATGAATTTTTCTGGAATTTTTGGAATTTATTTTATATTTTTCTGAGCTTATTTGAATTTTCTGGCAATTTCTAAAATCTGAAATCAGAAAAATAAAAAAAATAAAATCCCCTCCCCTCTGGCCGCCACGTGGACGGCCAGATGTCGGCCACATCTCCCGGCCGATCCCACCTCCCCCTCCTCCCCGCTTGCCACACGTCCGGCCGGGATTCACCCGCCTTCCCCGCCATCCGGCCTGATCCGCCGTCCACCGCCCCCATGCGCCAAGCCCTCCGATCGCCATCCGACGCCGCTCCTCCTCGCGCCCTCTCTCTCTGCGCGCGGGGCCTACCTGTCGGCGCGCCTCCCCCTTTCTCCGTCTCTCTGCTCCGCGGGCCTCGCCCGTCAGCCGCCCCACCGCTCCCTCTCACTGCCGCCCGGGCCCGCTTGTCATCCCTTCCCCCGCGCCTCTTCTTCCTCCTCCCGCTCGGCCACCTCCGCCATCATCGCCGCTTCTTCCGCCCCTTTCCTTTCCCCTGCGTGATGCTGATTCCCTTCCTTTCTTCCCCCCGCAAGTCGCGCGCTCGCCTCCTCCCCCAATCCCCGCGCTTCCTTTCCTTCCTGATCCCCGCACCTTCCCTTTCTCCCCTCCGGCTGTCCCCGCCGCCCGAAATCACCGGCGAGCAATTCCCCGTGCCGTGCCCCTCCCCGACCCCTATAAAACCCACCTCGGCCTCCCCTCTCTCCGCCCCACCCCCTCTGCCACCTTCCCCCTCTCCCGAGCTTCCCCCTCGCCCTCACGCCGTGCCCCCTCGCCTCCACCGCCGCCTTCAACTCCGGCGACAAATCGCCAACACCTCGGCCAACCTCAAGCCCCGCCTCCACCACTCTCCACTTCCCTGTGCCATGGTGACCACCGTCCGCCCCTCCTCCGGTGCGAAGCGCCACCGAGCTCGCCACAGCATTAAACCCGAGCCGCGCCGCTTTTCACCGCCGCCTGTCTCGCCGCCCCTGTAATGCTCACGCCCAACCCCGAGACCCCCTCGGTCTCCTCTTCCCGTTGCCGCCCTCGCCGCCGGCCGCCGCCGCCGGAGCGCGTCGCCGTGGCTGCCCCGAGCGCCTCCCTCGCCGGACGACCACGTCAGCTCGGGCATGCTTGCGTGGCTGCTGACATGGTGCCGCGTCAGCGCCACCTTGGCCTCCCTCCTGCCCCGTCGGCGCCACGTGCGCACCCGACCCCTCCCGTGCCACCTCAGCGCCTCTTGCGGTCCGTGGACCCGGTCCATAGACCCGGGCCCACATGTCAGTGGCATGTCTCCCAGGGCTGACATCATGCTAGCGCATTAAATCTGATTTCCCGTAGAAAAATAATCCAGCCGAAAAAGGAAATTCAGTGCTGACGCAATAATCCAAATTTCGTTTAGAAAAATAATTCCAGAAAATCAATCTTTTCCATTTTCTCTCTTTTCAAACTTTCCGGAGCCCGTTCTCCCTCGTTTTAACTCCGTTTGAGCCCATTCAAATTTCTAAATTCATCAAAAATTCCAAACTATCCATTTATTTCATCCTTTCAAATATTTGAAATTTATTTGATATTTCAAAATTTAAATTTCAAATTCCAATGCCCAGTTTAATTTCAAAGCCTCAGTTCCATTCCAAATTTTCTGTGCACTTTCAAAATTCAAATTCAAATCTTGCCAAATCTCCATAAAATCCATTTTATCTTTATTGGTCCAAATATTGTCTCAGTAATTTTGTTTCCCAACCGATCTTCCAGATATTCGTTCTCCCTCGTATGAACCCCAAATCCGCTGAATCTTTCTCCTAAATTTGTCTAAAATCATAATCTATCCAAATATGGCCTCTATTTGAATTTTATTTGTATTTATTTTCTTTGTTTGCTTTGTCTTTTCTCGTGTAGATTCCAACGTTGTCGAAGACCTCTCCACTCCGTAGCAGGAAGACCCCGAGAGCGTGCAAGAAGGCAAGTCTCCTTTGATCATCTTGAACCTATGATTTTGAAATGTTTTAATTATTTTAAATTATGTGCATTGCTATTTACATAAAATGATAAATCAAATCTTAAGGCATTAGTTATATCCAACCTTGTTATGCCCTCATTTGAAGTTGATTGGCATGTACCTTTGCAACCCTAGAAATTTCCTCGACTCATTATTGAGAGTAATATATTTAACTGTTGGTATTAGAATGGTAGTCCAATGCTTAGCCATGCTATTGAATACCTCATAAATCTTGAAAAAGGGAAATTATGAATTATTGAAATACCCTTGTTTTTATAAAATTAGTGGTAATTGGAGTTGCCACTGTTCTTTTAAAATAAAATGAAATGTGGAAATTGGTTTAGATTAGGGTGGATGGTTGATTTGGGTTGGTGCAGCACGCACGAGATCTTGTTAAGTGTATGTTCCACCCTAGTCAATTAAGGACCGACGCTTGTGTTTGTCCAGACTGAGCATTAACCGTACAACCATAAGTCTATATGGGTACGACCTAGCTGACTAACTTATGATAGTCTAGTTTAGGTGCCACCAGTGGAAAGTGGGTGCCAGGGGTGGACTGGTTATTCACAGTGAGGGACAGAGATTTACTGTACTCATATAGCGCAAGAGGGGGCTTCGGTTCAGGCAGTTAGCCTACCTGCGGTGAAACCTCAGCGGGTGGTATCTAGCTAGATTAGAGTAAGGTAAAGGCTTTGTGATATTTTATCTGGGTCTCATGCCAAAGGAAGCGTGTTGACTTTTAGGATAATTTATCTCTTGTGGGTAAAGTTGTACAACCTCTGCAGAGTGTCAAACTATTCGAATAGCCGTGCCCACGGTCAAGGGCGGGCAAGAAATGCATTCACATGGTAGATCTTTGGTTTTGGTTTTAAAATCAAAGTTTTGTATTCCGAGAGTAGAGGGAACTCTCGGAAGGGTATCTTGGCAGTTGGAGCCAGAGAGGGTGGATAGAACCCGCAACTTTAAACTGATCGTTGTACTCTAGTGTTGGTAGATGGAACCTTCACTAGTAAGTTAATATTAGTTCTGTTAAAACATTTATTTGTTAACTAGATGCCTTCGAAAATAATTAGTAATAATTGAAATTTAAAATATTGTTTTGTGCAAAAGAACCATATAGCCTTCCTTTGTCAAGCTTTGCATCTATTGCATTTTTCCCAAGACTTGCGGAGTACTTTATGTACTCACATGCTACACTTAAAAATAAACCTCGGAAGATTGCGAAGCTCAAGAAGGTGACTACGACTACTGCTTCGCCTGCGGCTGTGATGGATTCTTCCCGGAGAACTAGGTCGCGCTTCCCCAGTCAATTGCCTGTGGCGTATTAACGGGTCTTCGTCGAGTTTATCATTTGCTTCCGCTTATTTCATGTGTGCGAGGTCTTGAAACCTCAATTGTAATAATGAGACCTTTCGGTCAGTACTCTCAATTATTGTAATAACACGATGCTGGTGATGTATTCATTTCTGTTTGACTGTGTGCACTAGCTTTGATCTGGGACTAGTGCAGTAATACACAGAGGGTCCGGGTTCAGAAATCCGGGGTCCCGACATGGACGAGCTTGGTGGCAGGTGCGGAGGCCAACGGCCTCTATCTTGATAATATAACTAGCATGTTTTCAGTTTGGGGATGTGAATAATATATTGAAAATAAAAAACAGTAGGAGCAAACCAAACGAACATATAGTAAATTCAATCTACTTCAAACAAAACCCACGTTTGAAATTCAATCAGAGTTTCATCGCCTATTACCTCTCAGTTTTTTTGCTTCACCTTGCGAAAATTCGTAGTATTTACATGAGAGAGAGCGCTTGTGGGCTATGTTTGTTTGGTGCCGAGTGTGTAAGGTTCGCTAGCTCATCATCACCATAAAATCTTGTAAATTTTAGCAGGCCAATAAATTTAATCGATATGGTGTTGCTCAATGTCACAACGTGTATTAGTGATCGTTTGTTTGAATTGAAGAAATTGCTCATTAGACTCATATATGACGAAAGCAGTTTTCCTTGTTCGCCATCGTCGACGTCTTTCTCTGATCATCGGCAACTGCCGCCTCCGTGTTATCTTCTCCAGCGATTGCTGCCGTCGCTGCGTTATCTTCTCGATCTGACTAATAAATTCTTCTCCAGCCGGATCCTTGGCGCCAACCTCCGCGGTGTCATGTTCGACTTGGTCACCTCTTTTACATCTGCAATGGCGCTTTCTCTGTCCATGACCAACTACCGCCGCCGCGTTATCTTGCCTGGCTCCAAAATTTTCTGTACCAAATGCATGAATCATGCATTGGCTTCCTAGCTTTCAGCTATAAGATCCTTTATCTTAGTTTATGGTTGAACCTCGGCAGACCGCACAATGTAAACAGAAAACGATTTGTACAATCCGAGTATGACATGAATTCTGATTTTGTTGCTTATGCTTTCTGAACGGGAGCCTCAGACATTCGTTGACGCATTATTAGCTTGATCCAACTCTTAATTAAATTACTGGCGGCTGGCGCCATCCATCACGACGAGTTTTAACCAGTGGTCGACACCTAGGCTCCCAGGCCCCAAATCTCTATACTCTTACGCAACAAGAAATTACAGGAAAGTGTAACGTTGAACCGGCACTGGTGATGAGTTTTAACCAGGGGCATGTTGCCGGCGGCAGATCAGGCCGGAAGGCAGCCGTGTTTAGTACCACACGAGTACCCAAGCAGCAGCATGGCAGGAGGAGCGGATATAAAAGGATGCGCGGTTCTCCATCCCAACTCATACCTTTCTCTGCCTTTTGGCTAGGGAAATTTTACCATCCTTGAGGGGGAAGAGGTACCAAATTTGAGCCGTTGATCACACTGATCGAACGGCTGAGATTTGGCAGTACCTAGTGGTACCGGACGCGAGGTACCAAGAGGTACAAGGTACCAAGAGGTACCAAATTTTGAGCCGTTGATCACACTGATTGAACGGCTGGATCTAATTTGGTACCTCTTGGTACCTTGTACCTCTTGGTACCTCCTCAAGGATAGGAAAACTGCTCTTTTGGCTAAGATCAAGTGTAGTATCTGTTCTTATCAGT
This sequence comes from Dendrocalamus sinicus, assembly GCA_036346575.1. Classification (NCBI taxonomy): domain Eukaryota; kingdom Viridiplantae; phylum Streptophyta; class Magnoliopsida; order Poales; family Poaceae; genus Dendrocalamus; species Dendrocalamus sinicus. The sequence continues at coordinate 50,668,959 of CM070671.1, forward strand.
TTAATATCTGATATGTTGGTCATGTGTCCGCTGTGATATTAAATTTATTTTTTGTGGGGCAGGGTCCACCACAGTGGCTTGCCACTAGGGCCTTTGTGTGCCGCCTAGGCGTTGCACTACAGCCTGGGCCTGGCGCACCACAACCAAACCAATTTATAAACTTTCTTATCTTAATCATGTATCTTATGCAGTGCCTATCAGATTCTTGAGAAATATCCATGATATCTGATCTGCATTAGAAAAGTGTTGTTCACCAGAAGATAAAAAACGAAATTGGTCTTGGTGGTCAACATTTGGAGCTGCTGAGGCTTAGCTTGCAGAGATGGCATCTTGTTGTCAATGCTTACATGTCTCTGTTTTGCAACTAATAAGTACACGTATTCTGTTCTCAAGCAGGAATAGAACTTGTATAATGTGTACTTGCTTACCACCTCACTAATGGGGAACGAGAAGCAATAAAATAGACCCCAATAACAAGAAATTAATCAGAGGTGCAGAATGGCTTATGAGTAGTTCTTCTGGTGATTTTGACTGTAAGGAAGTAATGCGCGAGTTCAGATACTAGTGGGGCTGACTAGTATGTGCATGTCCTGGTGTAATTGAACCGCCTATACAGCTCAAGCCTATTAAATAAATTACGGAATGGTTTAGCTAAGCTCAGCTGGCTTAGATAGTACTAGCATGTAGAATTTGACAGTACCTTATTCTGGAGAAGGATGATAAGTACAATGCTGTTTTTACATGCATGTGAACATTTTTTACATGGCATGTCAATGTAATTACCTGAGGGATCTGATGTACCATCGCAAGATCAATGTTGACGAGCACAACAGGTGTCGAATAGTGCCCAATCAGTTATTAAGGCAAGCTGTGCTTTCACCTTGTTTGTGGGCTTTAATTTAACTGCTTTTAAATTGGTACGCTGTTTACAGTACCAATATATGTGGTTTACAATATGGTTGTATCTGTGCTCTGTTCTGTGTAATTGTGCTGCAGTTCTATTGCATTAATTTGCATTGTAAGTATGATTTGCAGGTGATTTGCACATGCACGAGCGTGAGGCATGTGGCTAATCAAAAGCTGGCATCAACGGAGTTGTTCAATTGCTATTGTTGCATTAATATCCATAGGCTTATGCAATGGCTACTTGTTTGCTCCCTTTATGATTAATACTGTGTGGTTGTTGCATTTGCATTGTGAGCATGGGGATCGATTTAAGCTACAATTAAGTGCTTATTGAGATCTACCTTGAAATATAATGTTCGGCTAATCAATATTCATTACTGAGGATTCTCAAATGAGTTGCCCACTCTGACGAGAGCAGTATGACCCACTCTGAAGGGGCAGCATGATCAATCCCAGTTCAAGTTTAGAACATGAAAATTATTTCACAGGTAGAACATGAAGCGGGGTAAATTATTTTCCCCAAAGCCTTGGGGTGTCCGTTTCTTCCAGGGAGAGGCCAATGACTGCTGCAGTGGTTGGACAATGAATATATGATTAGATCCATATAAGTTATTTCATTAGACAACAAAAACTATGCAGAGTAATCTATAAATCTAATGCATAGCGTGCAGTGAGCATCGCATTTTACTTATGTTCATCACCAATGTTTTATTTAATTACTTTTCGGATTGTCATATTATTATGTCTTTACTGTTCTTGCTGAGTATGATCAAACATACTCACTGCTTGTTGGTGATTTTGCACAATCCGAGTATGACATGAATTCTGTGGTATCCCATGAAAGGGCCAGCAGCAGCTAACAATCACTCTGATATTTGTTGCTTATGCTTTCTGAACGAGAGCCTCAGACATTCGTTGATGCATTATTAGCTTGATCCAACTCTTAATTAAATTACTGGTGGCTGACGCCATCCATCACGACGAGTTTTAACCAGAGCTCGACACCTACGCTCCCAGGCGATGAGTCATCTCCAAACCTCAGGAAAGTGTAATGTTGAACCGGCACTGGTGATACTTAGCAGACAGAGGAGAGGAGATGAGGTTGCCGGCGGCAGATCAGGCTCGAGGATCTGCGCTCCAACTCCTGTTGGGCTCCAGAAAATTCTGTCCAAAGAAGAAGTGTGCGCGTGGGAGAGGCAGCAAGGAGGGAAGGCAACCATGTTTAGTACCACATCGTGTACCCGAGCAGCAGCATGGCATGAGGAGAGGCTATAAAAGGATGCGCTGTTCTCCATCCCAACTCATACCTTTCTCGGCCTTTTGGCTAAGATCAAGTGTAGTATCTGTTCTTATCAGTTTAATATCTGATATGTGGGCCATGTGTCCACTGTGATATTAAATTTATTTTTTGTGGGGGATGGCCTACAATGGCTTGCTACTGGGTCCTTTGTGTGTCGCCTAGGTGTTGCACTACAACTTAGGCCTGGCGCACCCCAACCAAGTCAATTTGTAAACTTTCTTGCTATCTTGATGGCAGGGGTGAGGGGTGATGCCAAAGAGCCGGAAGAGTTCTAATAATGTCATGTCAAAGGGGGTGCATTGGCTGGAAACACGGTAGGCAGGATTGGTTGATGCTTGAGCGCTAGTGCATCACATGTTGGTTCACCTTTTCAATACTACCTGGAGTACTAATTACTAAAACCTGAGCGTAACTCTAGTGTCATCAAAACCATCTGATGCTTATATGCTACTCTAAAGAAACATCTCTGTGCTAATGTTAAGACGTTATTACAGTTTGTGTAGCAGACGCTAAGGATTTCTACTGACTCAGTACATACACGCATATACTATAGGCACATGGAGAATAGTGACGCAATCATGCCACATTTGGTGATATTACTCAATCTTGCCACAAGAAGGTTGATGGATAACCCAAATGGATATTATTAATCTGATGGTCTATGTTCAACCTAAGAAGGTCATTCAACCTAAGAAGGTCAACAGATATTCAGATGCTATTAATAACTGCAAAATTCAGACTAAAAACGAAATGTCCAACAAGTATGTAGTGTTCTGATGCCAGGCGATTTGCCTCGCAGATTATACGGATGGTCGGCTGATGGCCCAGGATGCCCCCGGCGGGAGGACGCCGTGATGCGGGAACATAGTTCCCGCCAAAGCAGAGGTTGGAAAACAGAGCAGCACCTGCATCCTTTATAATGCTCGTAACTGAGGGTATGACTATTCGAATAGATTATACACTCTGTAAAGATTGTACAACTTTACTTATAAGATATAATCAACTTGTACTGTCGGCTATTGACATGTTTCCTTAGACGTACGGTGAAGATGATCATGATAAGGCTTTTCGACTGCCTTGCTCCAACACATTTCCCGCCCGGTGGGCCGTGGGGGAACCCCTCAACGCTGTGATTTTTATTTCCTGGGTTTTCCCTGTTACTCAATTCTAGTGCAGCTCACTGCCCTTACATTCAGTAGCACATTGAAGCTAAATAATTTGCACAGTTCTGAAACAACATTCCAAATCTTTGAATGGACTATAGAAGAAACAAATGTTAATTAAAGAACCTGACGGCCACACTTCCTGCAGGCATAAAGAAGAATCTTCAGCTCCCTGTCGTCCTTTTCATACAGTTTGGATAACCACTGTGACAATGCAAATATAAGTGAGCTGTTTTGCAATATTTACATTTCCTATAATCCTATCAAACATAAATAAAAGTCAAAGGAAAAGTCTCGGATGAACTAGAGCTAAGCAACTTTGGGCTTGGACCAAACATGTTCCCCCTTAGTCCCGTACATACTACTCTACAAAACCCACTTCGATCGTAAAACACCATTGAATTCTACAAAACCAACGAGCCTTTGCCAATAAATTTTAGCATTGGGAAAGAGAGGCCAATAAATTTAATCCATATGGTATTGCTCAATGTCACAACGTGTATTAGGCCATGCTCCATTGATCACTTGTTTGAATCGGAAGAAACTGCTCATTAGACTCGTATACGACGAAAGCAGTCTCCCGTGGTCGCCATCGTCGACGTCTTTCTCTGATCACCGGCAACTGCCGCCACCGTATTATCTTCTCCGGCGACTGCCGCCGTCGCTGCGTTATCTTCTCGGACTAATAAATTCTTCTCCAGCCGGATCCTTGGCGCCAACCACCGCGGTGTGATCTTCGACGTGGTCACCTCTTTTACATCTGCAACGGCGCTTTCTCTGACCATCACCCACGACCGCCAACGCGTTATCTTCCCTTGCGGCAAGGCTGCATGTCAGCATGCACTCGTCTTGCCTGGCTCCAAAATTTTCTGTACCAAATGCATGAATCATGCATTGGCTTCCTAGCTTTCAGCTATAAGACCCTATCTTAGTTTACGGTTGAACCTCGGCAGACCGCACAATGTAAACAGAAAACGATTTGTACAATCCGAGTATGACATGAATTCTGTGGTAGCCCAACGAAGGCCCACGAAAGGGCCAGCGGCAGCTAACAATCATTCTGATTTTGTTGCTTATGCTTTCTGAATGGGAGCCGCAGACATTCATTGATGCATTGTTAGCTTGATCCAACTCTTAATTAAATTACTGGTGGTGGCTGGCGCCATCCATCACGATGAGTTTTACAGGAAAGTGTAACGTTGAAAGAAATACAAATCTAGCACATTGGATTCCCAGGCGATGAGTCATGTCCAAATCTCTATACTTTTACGCAACAAGAAATTACAGGAAAGTGTAACGTTGAAATGGCACTGGTGATACACAATGAGTTTTAACCAGGGGCACGTTGCCGGCGGCAGATCAGGCCGGAAGGCAGCCGTGTTTAGTACCACATCGAGTACCCAAGCAGCAGCGTAGCAGGAGGAGTGGCTATAAAAGGATGCACGGTTCTCCATCCCAACTCATACCTTTCTCGGCCTTTTGGCTAAGATCAAGTGTAATATCTGTTCTTATCAGTTTAATATCTGATATATGGGCCATGTGTCCACTGTGATATTAAATTTATTTTTTGTGGGGGAGGATCTACCACAGTGGCTTGCCACTGGGGCCTTCGTGTGTCGCCTAGGTATTGCACTACAGCCTAGTCCTGGCGCACCCCAACCAAGCCAATTTATAAACTTTCTTGTTATCTTAATTTTGCATCTTAAGCGGTGCCTATCTAATTCTTGAGAAATATCCATGATATCTATCTGCATTAGAAAAGTGTTGTTCACCAGAAGATAAAAAACGAAACTGGTGTTGGTTATCAACATTTGGAGCTGATGAGGCTTAGCTTGCAGAGATGGCATCTTGTTGTCAATGCTTACATGTCTCTGTTTTGCAACTAATAAGTACACGTATTCTGTTCTCAAGCAGGAATAGAACTTGTATAATGTGTACTTGCTTACCACCTCACTAATGGGGAACGAGAAGCAATAAAATAGACCCCAATAACAAGAAATTAATCAGAGGTGCAGAATGGCTTATGAGTAGTTCTTCCGTGATTTTGACAAGAAGGAAGTAATGCGCGAGTTCAGACATCTTGGGGTGACTAGTATGTGCATGTCCTGGTGTAATTGAACCGCCTATACAGCTCAAGCCTATTAAATAAATTATGGAATGGTTTAGCTAAGCTCAGTGGCTTAGATAGTACTAGCATGTAGAATTTGTGATACCTTATTCGGAGAAGGATGATAGTACAATGCTGTTTTTACATGCATGTGAACATTTTTTACATGGCATGTCAATATAATTACCTGAGGGATCTGATGTACCATCGCAAGATCAATGTTGACGAGCACAACAGGTGTCGAATAGTGCCCAATCAGTTATTAAGGCAAGCTGTGCTTTCACCTTGTTTGTGGGCTTTAATTTAACTGCTTCTAAATTGGTACGCTGTTTACAGTGTTGGATTGATCTCTCTCCCGATTAGCCCAACGGCTAATTGGGACCTTGATCCGCGCCCTGATCGGGGGCGCTCAGCTCATCTTTTGGCTGGTGGGCCCCCGTCGCGCTGCGCTATAAATAAAGAGGTGGGGGCCGGCGGCACAAGTCACGAGGTTCGCCTGAGCCGCAAATCCCCACCGACACAAACCCTAGACCGATCTAGAGGGACGCGCAGTCGGCGGCGGGAAGCTCCATCACCGTCCCCTTCACCGGATCTCCGCCGCCGCCCTATGCGGGCGAGCCGTCACTCCGCCGTTCGGGGCTGCCCCTCCCATGGCGCCGCCGCTCCGCGCGCGCCGTTGCGCGCACCGCCCGCCTTGCCGCTGGTGCGCTCCTCTCGCGCGCGAACGCCGCCGCTCGCTGCGAGCGCGCGCGCCGTCGCCCGTCCGCGTTTTTCGGGTGGAGACAGTGGGAATAATGTTAGGGTTAGGGTTCAGATCTTTTTGTTTCAGCTGAGGCGCGGGTTCGGCCGTCCGATGAGATCGGACGGCGCGTGCGTGTTGTGGGCGTGAATCGGTCCAAGGGCACGTTTGTGGGCCGGCCGGTGTTGTGGGCCGCGCGCGTTCGGCTGGGTGAGCGGGCCGCCATGGGCCGAGGCTGCAAAGGAATGGGCCAAAATGGCATTTTGCACAGTAAATCCCGAAAATTGAATTTAATTATTTTCAGAAGCATTTTTTGAATGTATTTGAATGAAATTTGAATCAAATCTCTGTAAATTTTTGCACCAACGTGTTATTTTTCCAGAGATTAGATGAGTACAGTAATAATGCTTCTGAGTATGAATTATTTTAGAATAGTTTCATGTTTCCGCTGCAAAAGTTAATGTTAATTACTTTTTCAATTAAATTCGAACCAACGGGAGAATTTAATTTTTGAGAATTGTTGTGAATTATGATATTGTTATTTTCTGACCAACGTTGATAATAACAGTATTACAATTTTAATTGATGAGTTTTATGCATTATCTCTATTTCTGCCCAACGGTGATGTAGATTTAATGTGTAAACAACTGTATGTTTTAATTTTAACCAACGTTGAAACCAAGCCATGCAGTTGTTGTTATTATGTTTAAATGTTCTCACTGTATATGAATTGTGTTTTCAGGAGGATACTCTTTGATGGGCTACATCAGGGATATCCCGGTTCTCAAAGGAGACAACTACGGTGAATGGAAGAAAAAGATTGACTTGGCCTTCATCTTGGCTGAGGTTAGAGATGGCAACGGGCATAAACCCGTTGGGTTTTGCTATCCCAAACCCGTGCCCATGAAAGTTGGACGTGCCCGTTAAAAAACCCATGCCCGTGACGGGTGCAAATTTTTGCCCAGACCCATGCCCACTGGGTTAACGGGTACCCATGGGTCGCCCGTCGGGTCAGTAATGCGAGCTGCAACAATGGTTAATGGAGAGGAGGAAGAAGTTCACCGGCCATCTTCGTTGGAGCCGGAGGGCAGCGCCATGGCCAAGGGCCTACTGCTGTGATGCGCGTTGGCTGCGGCGTGGGGGCGGCAGGCTGTCGCCGTGGGGGCGGCGAGCTGAACTGGAAGGCGAGGAGACGGCGAGGGCGTGCGAGAGGACGAGCGTGCGGCGAGAGTGGCGGGAGCAGGAGCGGGAGCTGCGGGACGGGAGGGCGACCGTGGAGACTGCCGAGACCGAGCGCGGAGCGCTAGATGCACCACCTCTGCGGTGGCTATTGAATCGGGGTGGGGACTGGGGAGGAGTGAGTAGTGACCGTGGCGAGAGGAGTGAGTAGTGACCGTGGCGAGTGCTAGCTAGGGTTAGCCGTATGGGTAATGGGGCATTGCCGCATTGGATTTGGGGGCTTGGGGCTAAATGGCTAATGTGCTATGGGCTGGGCTGGTTTGCCTGGGAGGCTGGGAGCCTGGGTTTATAACTCCTATGGATCAGGTTTATATTACCCATGGGTTTACGGGTTTGGGTACTATAGGAACGTACCCGAACCCAGCAGACCCGATGGGTTGGGCTTTTTACCTATTAAGAGACCCATGGGTTAGAAAATTGACTCAGACCCATGCCCTAATAGAGTAAAAACCCACCGGGTATCGGGTTTCGGGTACCCATTGCCATCTCTAGCTGAGGTTGACTGGGTAGTCACCACACCGTGTCCCACAGAGCCTGTGGCACCGGTGAGAGATGAAAATGAGGCTGATGCTGCATGGTAGACCAGACAGAGGGACTATGCTCCCATAAAAATGTCATATGATCTTGATCATAAAAAGTGGGTCACTGCCAACAAGAAATGTTTGGCTGTGATAAAGAACACGATTGAGCCCGCCATTGTGGGCTCAATCCCAGAATGTGACACTGTCACCGAGTACCTCGAAAGAGTAAAGTGTTAGTTCACTGGCTCTTCAAAGACATATGCTACCCAGCTGATAAAGCAGCTGGTCACAGAGAGGTACCTTGGAGGTGGCAGTGGCATAAGAGAGCACATACAAAGGATGAGCGCTTTGGCATCCAAGCTGAAACCAATGGATCTGGCCATCAAGGATGAGTTCCTAATCCATCTGATTTTTGCTTCCTTGCCAAAGGAATTTGATACTTTTGTTGTTAACTACAACATACAGCCCGAGAAATGGGACTTAGAGAAGCTCATAGCTATGTGTGCGCGGGAGGAGGAAAGGGTAAAGGCTTCACATGGTGGTTCTATCAACTATGTGAAAGACAACAAGAAAAAGAACTTTAATCATTCCTCCTCAAAGACAGGAAAGCCTCAGCAACAAAATTTCACAGTGGAGAAAGATCAGTGCCTTCATTGCAAGAAAAAGGGACATTACAAGAAAGATTGTCCCGATTTCTTGAAAATGATTATGTCAAAGAAAGGTGAGAACATCATTACGTTCATAAATGAGTCCCTGTATGTACAATATTCAAAATCTACTTGGTGGATTGATTCAGGTGCAACTGTTCATGTTGCTAATTCCTTGCAGGGATTCCGTTCGACGAGGACTACGCAAAGAAGAGAAAGATGTGTTAAAGTCGCAAATGGAGTCCGAGCAGACGTTGAAGCCGTTGGAGATCTTCATCTACAGCTTGCTGACGGCTTCCTGCTTTTACTTAGAGATGTTCTTTATGTTCCTTCTTTACAAAGAAACTTGATTAGTGTTTCACGCTTGGACAATGATGGTTATGATTGCCATTTTGGAGATGGCAAATGTGAAATATTGTTTAATGATAAATGTATTGGTCTTGCCATCAAACAAGACGAGCTTTATTTATTGTCACTTCGTGAAAATGTGAATTCCGTATGTGATGTGAATGAGTGTATATCCTCGCCTTCGAATGCGAACAGAAAACGAAAGAGAACTCATAATGCATCGTCGAAATTATGGCACTGTCGTTTAGGCCATATTTCGAGGGGGAGAATAGAAAGACTAGTTAAGAATGAAATTCTTCCTCCATTAGAGTTCTCAGACTTAGAACAATGCATAGAATGTATTAAAGGAAAGTATGTAAAGAAAATTAAGAAAGATGCCAAACGAAGCGCAGGAATTTTAGAGATAATTCACATAGATATCTGTGGTGCTTTTCCTGTGAAGAGTATGGATGGTTATGACTCGTTCATAACATTCACGGATGATTACTCCCGTTTTGGCTACATTTATCTAATTAAAGAATGAACAGAAGCGTTGGATAAATTTAAGATATTTAAGGCTGAAGTTGAAAATCAACATAATCTAAAGATTAAGATAGTCAGATCCGACCGTGGAGGGGAGTACTACGGTCGGCATACCCCGTATGGACAGGTTCCTGGACCTTTTGCAAGGTTCTTACAGGAGAATGGCATAGTAGCCCAGTATTCTACACCGGGCGAGGCTCAACAGAATGGAGTAGCTGAAAGACGTAACCGTACCCTAATGGATATGGTGCGCAGTATGATAAGTTACTCCACCTTACCATTGAGTCTGTGGATGGAGGCGTTGAAGACAGCCATTCATATTCTCAATAGAGTACCAAGTAAGTCGGTGCCCAAAACACCGTATGAGTTGTGGACAGGAAGAGTACCCTCACTAAATCACTTACGTGTGTGGGGGAGTCCCACTGAGGCTAAAATATTTAACCCAAACATTGGGAAGCTAGATCCCAAAACAGTAAGTTGCCATTTCATTGGCTACCCTGAAAAGTCAAAATGTTTTCGTTTCTACTGTTCAGACAGATATACAAAGTTTGTAGAAACAAGACACGCTGTCTTCTTAGAGGATGAGATGATGAGGGGGAGCATGGCAGCGCGGGAAATTGATCTTGAAGAGAAGCGGGTATATGTGCCCACTCCGATGATTCAGGAGCCATTTTTCTCACTGCCTGTTCCTGCTGCGCCAACAGTGTCTGACACTGTAGTGACAACACCTGTTGTTGGTCCTCCCATGGCGACAACGAATGAACATGTGGAACCTGTCCTTCAGGAACCCATGGAAACCGTTGTTGCACATGAGGAAGAACAGCAACAGCCACACACAGAACAAGGGCCGACTAACGAAGGCCCCAGAAGGTCCCAAAGAGCAAGATGATCAGCTATTTCTGATGACTATGAGATTTATGCTACTGAAGAGTTTCATATGGAGGGTGATCCCACCTCATTTGAAGAAGCCATGAGAAGCGATCAGTCATCGAAGTGGCTTGAAGCCATGAAAGATGAGATGAGATCAATGAGTGCCAACGAGGTTTGGGACTTAGAGACAATTCCTAAAGGAGCCAAGACAGTAGGCTGTAAATGGGTCTACAAAACAAAATATGACTCCCAAGGGAACATAGAGAAATTTAAAGCGCGGCTTGTGGCAAAAGGTTTCACGCAAAGAGAAGGGATTGATTACAATGAGACTTTCTCTTCAGTCTCATGTAAGGATTCCTTTAGAATCATAATGGCGCTAGTAGCACATTATGATTTAGAACTACATTAGATGGATGTAAAGACGACATTCCTCAACGGGGATTTGGAGGAAAATGTTTACATGGCACAACCAAAAGGTTTTATCGTGGAAGGAAAAGAACGAATGGGATGCCTCCTAAAGAAATCTATTTATGGGTTAAAACAAGCTTCAAGATAGTGGTATTTGAAGTTTGATAGTACAATAAGAAAGTTTGGGTTTAAAGAGAATGTAGAGGACAATTGTGTTTATGCAAAGTTTAAGAATAGGAAATACATTTTTCTAATCCTGTATGTGGATGACATCTTACTTGCTAGTAGTGATGTCAGTCTACTACTGGAGACAAAGAAGTTCTTGTCCTCAAATTTTGATATGAAAGACCTCGGTAAAGCTTCGTTTGTTCTAGGTATAGAGATTCACCGAGATAGAAGTAAAGGGGTATTAGGACTATCACAAAAGGCATACATAGAAAAGGTTCTAAAGAAATTCAGTATGCACAAATGTAGTCCCTCACCTGCTCCTATAGTCAAGGGCGATAGATATGGGGATTTTCAATGCCCCAGGAACCAGTATGAGATCGATCAAATGAAAGCGGTTCCATATGCTTCAGCTGTCGGAAGCTTACAGTATGCTCAAGTATGCACACGCCCTGACTTAGCATTTGTTACTGGGTTACTTGGCAGATTTCAGAGCAATCCAGGACTAGAACACTGGAAATTAGTAAAGAAAGTCTTGCGTTATTTGCAAGACACGAAAGGCCTCATGCTAACATATAGAAAATCAGATTCCTTGCGCATAGTAGGGTACTCGGATTCTGATTATGCGGGAGATGATAGAAAGTCCACGTCAGGGTATATATTTACTCTCGCAGGAGGAGCTATATCGTGGAAAAGCTCTAAGCAAACCGTCACTACATCGTCCACAATGTATGCCGAGTTTGTAGCATGTTATGAGGCCACGGGGCAGGTGAACTGGCTAAAGAAGTTCATACCCGGTTTGAAAGTGGTTGACGACATCTATAGACCACTTAAATTGTACTGCGACAATAAACCAGCAGTAACGTATGCTCACAACAATAAGTCAAGTGGTGCTGCCAAACACATTGACATAAAGTACTATGTTGTGAAAGATAAAGTCCGGGATCATATCATAAGTCTTGGTCATATAAGTACCACAAAGATGTTAGCGGATCCGCTTACTAAAGGCTTACCACCCAACGTGTTCAGAGAACATGTAACCGACATGGGTTTAAGGGAAAGCCTATGATTCCTGGACTATAAAGGGCCCAAAATTAAAGATTCTGTTTCAGAACAGAGATGTGTATTGTAGCTGTTAAATCTATCGGCGATTGACCGTGACGATGAAGCATGCTCTATGCACTAATCTGTGATGAAATGGGAAAAGAAGAAAAGGTATGATATGAGAGGAGATCAAGGGGGAGAATGTTGGATTGATCTCTCTCCCGATTAGCCCAACGGCTAATTGGGACCTTGATCCGCACCCTGATCGGGGGCGCTCAGCCCATCTTTTGGCTGGTGGGCCCCCGTCGTGCTGCGCTATAAATAAAGAGGTGGGGGCCGGCGGCTCAAGTCACGAGGTTCGTCTGAGCCGCAAATCCCCACCGACACAAACCCTAGACCGATCTAGAGGGACGCGCAGTCGGCGGCGGAAGCTCCATCACCGCCCCTTCACCGGATCTACGCCGCCACCGCCCTCCTCTTCCCCGACCGTCGCTGCCCGTGCGCAGACTTCACCGACGAAGCAGCGATGGCCAGCTCCTCCTCCAATGCATCGGACGGTCGGTAACGATGCCTACTGCCCTCTCCCTCTCCCCTTCTCTCTCGAATCCGATCGAGAGCACTCTCTGATCTACACCTAGGTGATCCTAGGGTTCTAACATACAGTACCAATATATGTGGTTTACAATATGGTTGTATCTGTGCTCTGTTCTGTGTAATTGTGCTGTAGTTCTATTGCATTAATTTGCATTGTAAGTATGATTTGCAGGTGATTGGCACATGCACGAGCGTGAGGCATGTGGCTAATCAAAAGCTGGCATCAACAGAGTTGTTCAATTGCTATTGTTGCATTAATATCCATAGGCTTATGCAATGGCTACTTTTTTACCCCCTTTATGATTAATACTGTGTGGTTGTTTACCCCCATTTATCATTGACGAGTGTGTTCTCCGTGTTAATCAGGAGTTCCTCTTTTGGTTGTCTTCTGTCAACTCTAAGCTGAAAGATCTTGCCGGGTGTGTTAGCGCCAGGCAAGTTTCTTCCCCCCCTTACGGCGTCTTCGTAGTTAGTCGTACGGATCTTGAGAAGAAGGAACCGTGCGTGCACTTCAATCGATTTTACTGGAAAAAGGGATTCTAAATGAGGCCCATCTAAACTAGTTTAATGACATCAAATTTTTCTTTATCCAAATCAACAACCTAGTGAATGTGCCTCTGCAAAAGTAGTTTGGTTAGACTCTGAACCAAGTGCCTTCTCCAAGTATTCCATCACATAAATGCAGACAAGTAAACAAAATTGCTGTAGTTTCCATGAAAACTAAAAAAAATCTAGCAGAAACATCATTTCACTATACATATATGCAGAATTTTTCCCCAAAAATAATATAGACAAAAATATTCCCTCCTCCTTTTTCCGGGCTTGGGACCGGCTATGCCACTAACGTTTACACCTAAGATGACATAGGTGGAGTTACCTAACCACCCACCTACCAAAAAAACATTAAGAAAGAAAAGAGAAATAAAATCACCTACCCACAAAAGAAAAACTAAAACACAAGCAATCCTCATCTTTTATTTTTATTTTTTCATTTTTTTGGAATTTTTTTTGACATTTTTCTTTTATTATTATTTTTATGTTTTGTTGTCTTGTATGGACCAATAAATATGGTAAAAACAGATGATAAATAATTCAAGGGGCGAGTAAATTCCACGACTCTTCGAAGATTAACCTGCAAAATAAATAAGAACATAACATAAGCATGGGTATGTAAATAAGAAAATTTCTAATTAAAAATTTATTAAGACAATGCAAATATAAGTGTAAGCTATTTTGCAATATTTACATTTCCTGCAATATTGACCTAAGCAAATCTTGAGCCTGGTCCCTTTTAGGTCGCCTAACCTTTTTTTGAGGGAGTGAGAGTACAACGATGATAGACATAATATGCACATCCCATACACACGTGTGCGCATCCACTACACATGCTAGAAATAATTTTGCGGAAGCTATAAGACCTTACGAAGCATAGGCACACACTTTTCTATGAAACACATACATGTGTACTTTAATTAAATAAGAAAAACCATGTCGATCATAAGGATGAAACCCGAGTGGGTGGGAATAAGCACCCTCATTCCCACCAGGCCCCCACTAGGCCACCGGCCCATGCTTCGGTTGCCTAACCTAGGAGTCTAGGACCAAGACCGGCTCACTAGCTACTTGTGGAGTGGACAGGGGTAGGCCAATTTTGGGCTAGGCTATAGGCACAAGCAAAAAAAGTGACATTGGGTTATTGATAAGAACATGTACCCTGTGGATACAACCATATTTGCTATATTTGTTATTCCAATTACAAGAGCTCCTACGCATCACTTAAATTATGAGGTGAGCTCGTTTCAAAGATATTTTACTTTATTTGATAAAGAACTTATGATATTACATAATGAGAGTTTGTTGCGTTTGATATCATGTACCAAGATTTATGATCAAGATCATGCAATACGTGACACTACACATATGTTAAAACTGAGGACGGTTTTCTGTCAAGAATGGAAGGATGATGTGACCACGCCACCAACACGTACGACCATAGCGGCCAATATCAACATTGAACTAAAGGTGAATTCGTTTCTTCAACTTCAACACATTTTAAATGAGAATATGATGCTATCTAATGATGAAAAAATATATATTTGTAGCACCACATCACTTTGGAATTAATTGAAGCAAGGGTTCAAGTTGGACAGATTCAATGGGGTCAGTGATTCAATCAGCTCCTGCTCCTCTTTGGCATGGTTCTCAACTACCTGCAAGTTGTTAGTCACAGAAAAGGGCACAAACACAGGTTAGTCACGTGAACAGTGCCGGCCCAAATAGCCCAAGTTACAAGGCCCTCGGCCCACTTTGACTCGGATTGGAAAAGTGACGTGACTTGTTTTGCATTTTCTGATCTGCTCGAGTGGATTTTGGAGGTGAGATCAGATCCATCTGAAAGTAGACTCCAAGATCTTTCCAACAAGTACTCACGGGCCCCGAGAAGCCTTCTGGATCAAAAGTTATGACCATTTGAAGTTGACTTGTCATGCTGAATCCGAATTGATCTGGAGGCCGAATTGGATTCCAAAATCTGTCCAACTTGAACCCTTGCTTCAATTGATTCCAAAGTGATGTGGTGCTACAAATATATATATTTTCATCATTAGATAGCATCATATTCTCATTTAAAATGTGTTGAAGTTGAAGAAACGAATTCACCTTTAGTTCAATGTTGATATTGGCCGCTATGGTCGTACGTGTTGGTGGCGTGGTCACATCAGTTATGACAGGGCTGACTAATTTTGCTCAGGGTAGGCGTAATATGTTGTACACTTGAAAGTGTTGCTATAACAAAACACCTATCTCACGTTTTCACTAGATATACTAACATCATACAATTGTTTTTGTGAAGTACCAAGTACAACTTATAGACGTCCACACACGCACACCATCACACGCACGCACTCACACACACCACGGCGCCTATGGAAAACTACAAGAGTGGAGCTTGACAAAGAAACAACAAAGTCACCACCGACGTCTCGCTTATGATGAACACATCGCCTCCCACTAAAAAAATCCTCCCAATATCATATAGTTTGTGTAGCAGATGCCAATCCTTTTCCCTCACTCTGATACATACATGCATATCCTATTGGCATTTAGAGAATAGTGATGCAATCAACACACATTTGGTGATACAACCCTGTAACTAGTATTGTTTTTTGGAGTAGTACAAATAGGATAGATTTAAACATTTTAGGTGCATAAGCTCAACTGTGTATACACGGATACTAGGATTTAGGACCTTAAGAGGGATATGGGTTTTGCAAGTTAGCTATGCTTTGCTAGTTTAAAATGAGACAGAGAAGCTCCTAGTAATTGTGTGACTTTATGAGATCCTTGTTGGGTAGAATAATCTGAAGTATGCAAGTCAAAGAACGCTCTCCGCGTGAAGGTTGATGGGCAGCGCTAAAGGAATATTATCCGATAGTGTATGTTCACCCTGAGAAGGTCATCAAATGCTAGTAATAACTGCACTTAACGGAACAGAGCATGAAATTAGATAGATGCTTCCATGTACAATCCAACAAGGCAGGAAGTTTGGGCTTCAAGATGGCAAAATATAAATCAAATAATTAAGGCAGAAAAGACTAAATGTCCTATCAGTGTTCATACCTTGTATTTCCGTTGCCATCTAATTGCTTCAATGCCACGTGTAGACATCCAAATCTTCGCTATGGAGCAGTCGGTGCTGGTGTTGAAGTCCGGGCACTCGCAGGGAAGAGATCTCTAGCATGTCCACATCGAGCCACAGCTGCTGTAAGCTGCCCAACCCCTCAACACCCCTTAAATTTGGACAAAACACTACATGCAGCTCTCTCACTTGAGGAAGATTACATGGGTCTTGGAGAGGAGCAGGAGGTCCTCCACCACCTTCAAGCAGCTTGCTCCTCTTAATTGGAGCTCTCTCAAGCTGGTGGCCTCCTCTTCAAGCTGTCGTGGGAGACCTCTCAGCTTGGGACAGTCTTCAAGGTGCATATCCTTCAAACGAGGCAGCAGCTGCACCCTCGTAGGTGGAGCTTCCACTTTTTGCTTCACAGCAGCTCCGCCCTCTCCCCCTTTGTAACAGCCCAGGTTTTTCCTAAATAAAAATAAATAAATAATTAAAAAATCAATTAAAATAAAATCCTAAATTAAAATAAGTATTTCTGTGCCTAAAGTTTAAATTTGGATTTGCCTTGAATTTCTGTTTTTGAAAAGCTGGAGTTGAAAAGCATTTTCAGAAAATCCTAAAATTATTATTAATAAAATGATATTTTCATTTTATATGAAAATCTTATTTACAAATATTATTTGGAGTTATTTGGCTTTTATTTGGGTTCCTGGATTTTCTGGAGTTCAAAAATGTATTTTTGAAATTAAAAGGTATTTTAAAGTATGAAAATTAAGCACCAACATTAGTTGGAAGTATTTTTATTAAGTCCAAAATGTCACCAGGATCTTCTGTGAATTTTCCTGGAATTGTTGGAAGTTATTTGGTATTTTTTTTCTGAGGCCAATTGAATTTTCTGGGATTTTCTGAAAATCCAAAATCAAAAATCAAAAATGAAATCCCCAACCCACCCCTCCGGCCGCCACGTGGACGGCCAGATTGCCGGCCACGTCGCCCCCGCTCCATCCCGCCTTGGCCCCCTCCGGGCCGTCCGATTTCCGCCACGCGGCGCCATCCCGCCGCCCGCC